>CM053790.1:368138551-368243551 GCA_028749045.1 Cupressus sempervirens
AGGGTATGACAAGCTCAAAGAATATACATATATAGAATAAGGTACATCATCCTATTCTAATCCATGATTCATGATATACATGATACATCATCATAGAAGACATATACATCCATCATAAAGATCAAACATAATAAACTAAGTGTACGGTTCCTCCCAACCGTTAATAGCATCATTAGACCATTGTGGATCCTAGCCATCCCTCTGTGCGTAACATTCCAAATCATCGAAGAGATCATCGGTACTAACATAGTAGGAATGTCACTTCTAACATATACAACATCATATGTAGAAAGTAATCTAACATGGAAATATAAGCATAAGATAACATCATCTAACATATGCTAATCATCAATGAAAGGATACATATCTACCATCATGAAGGATGCATCAGCCATGATGTCTCAATGAATCTCAAATGATAAGAGTGGAAAATACACTACCACCTGACCGCGTGGTACCTAAGTGGTCCACTCTCACTATTCTAAGGAGATAATATCAAGTCCCAAACACGCTAAAAAAATCACATAGCACAATATCGACATCTAATTCCTAGAGGCACACAATGAGATGTAGGAACCTACTATGTAAGCGGGAAAGTGTCATCACATTTATCACATACAAGTTACCTTGGCAGTTAGCTAAACTCCACAGGTCCATACTAATCTCATGCGGCCACTAGTATCCTCTCATACTGACAAGGCATACTACAGAATGCAAGGTCACAACCATGCATTCTCACTACTCTCATCCTAGCCTGTACAAGCACTCAAGGCATGGGTGAGAACAAAACACTTATCTTTTTAGGTTCATTCAGTTAGTATTAGGTGTGAATGTTATCACTTATTAATCCAACTTACAATGAGTTACCCTGGCAGCCTCTTAGGGCCTTGGCCCCCATTGCAATCCACTTCCCATCACTACATATAGATATCCTACCCTAAGCTCATGGAATCATAAATCTCAAAATCACAAAAGATAATCCATAATAAAATCATCAAATATGCATAAAAGCATCAAATATCCATGAGAAAACATCCATAGAAAATCATGAACGCAACAGCTCTCTATTGGCAACTGAAGTATCACTGATAATCAAAGTATCCAATGGTTCTCAATAACCAAAATATATCTCAATCATACTGATCAAAAATTCTAAAAATGGTTGAGTCAAAACATGTCATAACATGACATCATCAAGAATAAATTCACATTACAGTCCCATCATGGTGAGTAGAAAATAACCAAGGATAACTGATCGATGACCAAAAATAATGGTTAAGTCAAATGTCTCATACATAAGAATCTCAACTATAATAATCAGTAATCACATCCAATACATAGAGAATTCCATCACATAACCATAGTTGGGTTTATAAAGATCAAAATTAAACATTATCATGACATCACAATCACATAACTCCCAAGCCTCTGGTAGATGTCCTATAAATGGTCAACACTAGTCAACCCGAAACCCAAAACAATAGCATAAAGAATACACAATGCAAACACATGTTTTGGTTTGCTAAGTTTACAAATGTAAAAGTCTCAGTTTACATTTCCAAGTTTAGAGAAAGAATTGGAGGAACATTTATACATTTTGAATGAATACAAATATTCTTTTAAATCCATCTTTCAATTATAAACTTTGATTCAAAACGTCCCCCACCAAAACTAACAATTAAATTTCATATACTTAATAAAGCAATTAATTTAAACCATGAACTTTTGATATAAACCATTTATCAGTTATACAATTATAAAACAAATTATTAATAATCATATTTACATATTATATACATACTTATATATATATTTATTTTTAAATATATATATATAAATACATATATGAATATATAAATTATTTTTACATTAAACAAAATCGAATTAACAAATTCAATTAATACCATTTAACACATAAAATTTTAATGACAATTGCAAATGTTATAAACGTTCATATAACACAATAGTCTACTGGTACATAAGACCTTGCGATCGCAGGGCCTGCAATGTTAGTGGTACTGCGTACCACTGCCGTCGTAGTACCTGCGACGGCAGTACACTGCAACCACAGTGGGGGTGTGGGTCTCATCTCCCCCCTACATAATGCATAATATGTATATAATTTTAAAATTGCTTACGCGATTTCCATTCAAGTTTTGCAATTTGGTTTTAACGTTTCTTAAATGTTTTCGACTAAAGATATATTATTGGGTTTTTTAACAAATATATATTATATATACATATGTATGTATGTATATATATATTTCAATTTTCAGAATTTCTCCATAAACCTTTGATCTCTAAAATTTCCAATAATTAATCTAATGGGTTTGACAATGAATCTCAACCCTAGCCCCGTGTTCTTTTCAAATCTATGCATATAAAATTCTCAAATAAATTAAACTACCCATATAGAGAATGCATACAATAAAATTATGAAATTCCTCAGAAGACATATGGAAGACATGAAGAAGACAAGGAATGCATGATGTGAAAATAGCATAAGTAAAATCACAAGAATCTACCCAGATTTTGATGCTAAATCGCTCTTCCTTAGAAAACCCGCAGAGAAAGCTCCTTTCTTTAGAGTTCTTGAATCCTTCAATGCTCCAATTGCACTCCAAACACTATCTCTAAGCTTCTAGGAATGCCTGAATACAAAGAGCTCTCAGGAAACACCTAGAATGCTTCTAGAAATAGCTAGAAGGTGTCACCAACTAAGAATGGGTCTTTTCCAACTTTCTAGATGAGTCATAAGGTTGTAGACACCATGTGCTTAATTGATGCACTAACCCTCGTGTTGTTGACACAAGAGAAATGAAAAGGTGCGTTAACTCCCATGCAAGCTTATAACTCCAATTCACTTTTTATATAATTTTCTATTTAAATATTTATAACTTTCATTTTAATTTTTTATAACTTTTATTATTATTTATTTATTACTTTATTATTATTTTATTATTATTATTAATTTTAATTTTTGATTTTCTTTTATTTAATTCTTTTTCCCTCAATTAATTCTCATTTAATTAATTATAATCAAAATATCAAATAACATGATATTTTATATTAATTTTTTCAAATAATTAATTTATTAATTAAATCTATTTATTAAGACTTAATTAATAGAAAATTCACCATAGACCTCCAAGATAAAATATGAAAACTCATCATAGAGCAAGTCACACAAACTCAGTCTAAAGGGTTAAAAATCACGAATTATGTCATCTAACACATTCAGTGGGTAAAATATCTAGATACTTGTCCTACCTCACTAGGACAATTGGCTTAAAGGTTTGGGATTTGGACTTGAGAATTTATCTCCCTTCTCTTATCATTGAGATAGTATAATAGGGTACGCTCATCCTGGCGATTCAGAGAAGTCGATACCTGGTACTTGCAACCTGCAAAAAAACTATGCATGTACATACAATATATATAATGCTAAGCTAAACAGACAATGGCAGGAAGTTGTGCATCGTGTAGATCCCGACTAAGCAGGTGACTACAACTCCCTTCCTTAACCACATCAAAAATGCCATACAATAAGAAAACATGCACACCATACACATGCAAGTATGGGGTAAGTATCCATAATAAAACACATGAGATAATAAACCATCCAACTAATCATCAATAACTGAACACAATATAATGATCATCATGTATGCATGAAATGTAAAGTCTAAATGATCTCATCACATAACCATTGAATCCATAACATAATGTTTGATAGTCTCAAAACAATACCACTAATCCATCAACATAAAACTAGTCCATCATAGTCTGATAATAACAACAACAATATGTCCAGAAAAGATGTGAATGAGGGTAGGCAATACACCCAATTTCTTGCAATAAGCACATTTCTTCTTCTCCTTATTATTGTCCCCCTTCTTGTTCGAATTTTAGGACTTGCCTTGTTGATTGGATTGTGGTGTTGTCTTTTCTGCATCCTCTAATTTGTTCTTTCATTTCTTCTTACCTTTTCCTTTATTTGAAGATTGTCTAGCTAAATTTGAAGAACCCTCATTGTTGGCCACCAATGCTTTTGACTAAGGTGATTTGAGAGTCCCCATTGATTTCAACTTCTTTTCTTCATCATCCAATAGTTTAGCATTTTCATCAAAAATGAATTTCTTGTAGGCAAACCCTAAGGTAGTCTTTGAGGTGTTGAAAGAAGATACAAATGTGGAATACTCCGATGGTAGCTTGTTACATATGAGATAGATCAATCTATCATCTTTGATAGAACTCCCACAACCAGTAAGCTTTTCCTTAATTCATTCACCTTGATAATGAAATCCTATATGGAGCCATATGACTTAGGATCTAAGGAGACAAGCTCATCTTCAATTTTCAAAACATCCTCTTCAAACACTTTACCATAAAGGTTTTTGAGGGTATCCCAAGCTTCCTTAGATGTAGAACACTTCTTGATTTGATACATAATCTTATCATCTAACCCCAAACATATATGACCTAGGGCTTTCCTATCCATTGCTACCCAAGATAAAATATCACTATCTAAAACTTTATCACCTGTTGGTTTAGGAAGAGTACCAACTACATATTGTGAAACTCCATTATGCATTAAGTGATACCACATTTTTATGTACCATGTAGCATAGTTATGAGGAATTAATTTAGGAAGCTTAAAGTTTCCCATAATGCAAAAAATAAAAAAAAAAGTGTAGAAAAGAGAGAACACAACACCAAGAACACCCCTCCTTTTCACTAAATCAAGAAACCCCCCCAAAATAGATGCTTTGAGCACTTTATCAGTTGTATGATTACAATGGGCCACTTGCCAATTTTGGCCTTAGTGGACTTCTAATTTTTCTTGTTACAACCTCTTAATAGATTACAAATTTGGAACTTTACAATGTGCTACAATTCTGAAGCAATATAAAGCAATGAAAGGCCCTATTGCTAAAAGTGACACTTTTGTCCACACAACACTATAATCAAATACTAGATCTAGAAAGTAGATAATGGACTTGAAAAAAAAAGGAACCTATTGTCAACTCCAGATGTGCCTGTATGGAGTGTTTGAAGTTGTGAAATATAGGATCATGCATATATAGTCACCAAAAACACAATTTTTAAAAAATTTGTGCACCAAAACTAGAAAAAAGCTACACCACTAAATTTTTTGGAAAATTCTACCGTATTTCAAAAAAAATTACACCTAATTTGGAGTCTAGATGTCTGAGTTATGGCCTCCTAAACTTGAACTACAAAATCCAAAATCAATCTGGAGAGGCTTTACATCAGCAAATGATGGGGTTAAATTTGATGGTCATATAGTCATTACAATAGTTATAATTTGGCCTATTTTGATGTCTAGATGACCATCAATTTGAAGCTATCAAAAAGATAATGTTAGCAATATGCAGGCCCTTAGATGATGTCAATCATACAAATGATGATGTCAGTGGTTGACGTGGCAATTTTGTACTTTACATATTGTATAGAAAAAGTAGATGTGCTAGGGTACAATTTGTTGACTATGTAGTGTTGACTATATTGTATGATTCTCTATGTGTCCTACTAATTCAAATTTGTGTTGTATGCTGAGTTGGATATGACTGGGAGGACAACTGGTGTCCATGTGTCACTTGAGGGTCTGCATGTGGGATATACTCACCGCTGATTGTAACTCTATGTGGTAAGATGGGAAAATCAACTATAGGAACATGTCTACGGAGGCTAAGCATGTGGGTGGCTTAGATCACACCACGTGTCCATGTGTGTAGACTGTTTGTAGATTATGCATGTCTCAGCATAGTGGTCACCAAAATTGGTGTAAGCAGACAAAATATTTGCTAAGCAAGTGCTGGAATATTTTTTTTAGTCACCACAGTTTGTAAAGGGATAGTCCTACATACATGGGATAAGTGCATAAAGCACTATATAACAAGCGACACCCACAATGTGATATCAAAGTAGACACAATAGTATTTGAAGCCGTTGAATTCTGGAGGTGGTTTCCAAAAATTGTGTGCACAAACACTGATCACCGATTGATTGTTTGCACTGGCCTAAAAATATATATGCTTTGCTACATTGCAAGTTGTAGTATAACCCGTTGTGGCCAAATTTGATAATAATATGCCTACAATTAAAATATATTGACAAAATATAGAGAGCCGAGCTGGGGTGTCATTGCTCGGTTCAAAATTTTTTTTTTCTCTGCCTGGACTAATAAATTTGAAAATAATTCCAAAAATACCAAAGATCAGATTTGAAAATAGAATTAATCAGATTAATAAAATGACCATATCCAAATTGCAAATCAGGGCCTTTGAGTTCTGATTTGCAAGTTTTTTTTGCCTCATGATCAACTTTCACCTGATATAGGAAAATTTATAGTTGATCTTCATTGAATTGGTGCTACAAATGCAATGGTGAGGTCAAATCTAATTTTGGACACTTCCAATTTTTTTGGATCCTCTAGATTTTGGTAGAGGTGTTGAAGCGTAAACAATCTTGAACGACTATGTGTAAAGAATCTCTCTCAGAGCTCTAATACCATGTAAGAATTTGGCTTAGGCCAGAATTCACCCAAGAACTAAAGAACTCAACACAAGCACACAATAGACCAATAGAGATAGAGTATGATCAGAATGAAGATATTCATTCAATATACCTACTTAAGAGTACACTAAGAGTGCATGTATATAAAAGCCTCTTAGGAAGCACCTAGAATGTCTCTAGAAACAACTAGGAGATAAGACAACTAAGCACCTTATCCAACATTCTACATGAATGGATAAGAATGAAAAAGTGTCATATGTATGTAAAAGATTCTTTTTTTGTAGACAACATGTGCTTAAAAGAGGTATGGACCCCTGTGATGTCATCATGATGACTCACAAGAGTGCACATACTCCTAGGTGACTAATAAATAAATATTAATATAATACATTAACCTAAGTAAACTTAAGTAAGTGTAATAAGTAAATACTTATTTACACCAATAGAGATGATACCTTGAGAGGTATGACTAGTCTCCTAATCTTAACAAGAGGGTATTCTAGTTTTGCATAGAGTCACTAGAGGGATGAGGTTCTGAGAGACTACTAGGGTAACCTTAGAGTTGGTTCATGTGATGACACTCCATAATATGTAGCCTGAGTCTTTATGGTTTTTTCATATATTCCTCTAATGGTGTACTTTTTGGATATTACTTTTGATGGTGTATTTATTGTGATTTATTACTCATTGATTTGATGTCATTTATTGTTGACAATTGAATTTTTATTAATGAATTATTAGTTATTCATTGTTGGAGTTAGTGATTGGTGGTTTTCTTTTATTTATGACAGTTGTTATCCATTGGTTATTATTCTTGTGATACTTGACATTGATTTAGAGGTGGTCGGATCTTTTTGGTTTTGATTTTTTTGTACTTGGTATTTGTATGTTGATTTGGTATGTGGTGTTCATATTGGAATGAGTATCATTTTGATTTTGATTATATCTTCTTCTTTTGTTGTATGTGTTACCCTTGAGGTAGATTTTGCTATCAATATTCCTTACCTAGGATTATTTTATTATTTAATCATCCATATGTAGATCATACATTATCTCTCCTGCATAGTGGGAGTGGGAGCCATATTAGGAGACCAAACGGTTGGGAGGTAGTGTCTTCTTACCATTTGGGTCCCCTGTACATTGCTAGTTGTTGGATGCTCATTGATATAGTAGTACCATCATCATTATTATTCTTATATTGGAGACTTCTATTTGTTTGATGTATCTATGTATCATGTGTTTTGAGATCCCATGGGATATTGTGTTATATATTGATGTACATGTATCTATTTTCACATGACCCATGACATGTGTAGTGGATGTTTTGATTAGGTAAAAAAATGTTTGAAGGGGACTCAAAACCCAAAATAAAAAGAAACAAAGTCAAGAATTGGTTTTATAGGGACCAATAACCTAAAGTTTCAAGGGAAATTTTAAATGATGGTTTTAAAAGGATAAGAAACCAAGTCAAGATGGTTTTACATGGACCATAAACCAACATGATTCAATAAAAATAATAGGGACCAAAAGATAAAAAAAAATAGAAACAAAAACTTAAACCAAGTCTTTAATAGCTCTAGTGATTGAAGAGCCAAGCACAAAGACCTCTTTGAGAGAGTCTTGAATGCTCTTGACAGGGATTTGGAGGTTACCTTTCTTATTACTTTGTCAGGTGTGCCTATACAGATCACCAACCATCATCAGAGCATGACCAATCAAAGTTGCTTCATCTGGAGAGGCGTTCCTTATTGACACTGCAATAGCTAAGGTGGAAAAATTAACATAGTGCATTCCCATTTTGCTATCCTTTATCAATTTTTTTAGGGAAGCTTCATACTCCTCAAGTTTAGTTGAGATGTTCTCGACTAGAGCTTCCAGCTCCATCCTCTTTGATGCAGGAGCATCTTGACACTTCAAACATTATGATGAATTTCATAATATTGTAATATTTAAGTCATTTATATTTTCCTATAACCATGCTGAAGAAATGGTCAAAATGATTAATTTTGCATTGTGATGTATTAAAAACTAGAAAAAATACATTTGCATTGTAATGGGTGTGCTTAAAGAAGCATTGAAAAATGTACAAGGGTTAAAAGAATGTGTTGGGTTGGTTAAAAAGGTGGTTGGGAAGTTGTAAACCACCACAACCATTTTAAAATTATTTTATTTTTCATTCCAAATAGAGAGGGGGTGAATGAGAAGAAGAATAGATAATTTTGAAATAATTGGTTTCTCAAGAACTTGTCATTTTGATTGGTTTTAACAGTTTTAATGATGGTTCGAGGTATTGTACGACAATTTAAAGACTATAAACCTTTTATTTTATATATATTTTAATATTAGGATGAATAATATTCTTTCTTTTTTTGGTTTGGAACAATTTTGTTAAGTTTTGAAGAAGTTATGCTATTTTTGGTAAAAGTGGTCATTTGCAGATTTGAGGATGCCCAGCTACAGTTGGATTTATATGTTTGGTATGGAAATATTTGAATGAAATAGAAAATATAGTTTTCTTCATTGGAAATATATATTAACCATATTTTATTTTCAATTGGTTTCAGTCATTTTCATTCAGATATGCGTCAGTTATGTTCATTTTAATGAAGACTAGTTTTTAAGGATTTGTATTGAAGTTATGGGAAATAATTTGTGCTTTTAGAATGATTGATGAATAGGAAAAATTAATGGCTTATATTTTCAGAAACTAGACTGATATAGGGTTGAATGAGAATTGGTTTGGTTTCATTTGGATTTTTTTTGAGAAAGTTTTTAGATGGCCAAGGAAGGGTTACTAGTTTTACTTTTGATTTATGACAGAGAAAATGGGGCTACATATAGAGACTATAATATGTAGTGGATTTATTATTTCTTACTATGCTTTGGATATGTTTTATTACTACTAATTTAAATAAAATTTTCTAAAGGGTTTTGAAATTAAATTTTAGAATTGAAAGTTATGAATAATGTACTCAGGTATAACAGTCAGACAATGTGAACGGTAAAGTAGTGTAAACCAGTGTTGGAAAGCGTTTTGTTTTGCCTCATGAGATGCCTATAAGAATGAAATTTATTTCATTGATATTGAAGAAATAATAATGTATCCAAACATTTGGTTTACTCTATTGATCTTGTTTACATCACTCTTCTTGCTTTCCTCATCTAGCTTCTCCTATAAACTTAGAGGCTTTTCTTACAAGGAAGAAAAACATGGAGTTTTTTTATTTCATTGTACATCCAATTGTCCAGATCCATCCCAATCTTGGCTCTATTTTTGGATTTTTTAGGAAATTCTAGTATATTATCATAATCTTTTGAATCCTAGGGATCCTTAGAAACTGCATTCAGTTGAGGCATTTCCTTGAAATCCTAGGTGGAGGTAGTGAGTATATCAGGATTGGTATCAACATGACCTCTATTGGCCAAAGGGGTGTTAGTAGACACATGATCAAGAGTAAGGGTAGAAATAATAGGGGTCATAGTTAACTTTATTTATAGAGTTTGGGAGGTCTTTTTGATGGCCTCAACCATGCCTTTAGTAATATTGGTATCCTTTGAATCATTTAGACCCTCTATTTTCACCAAAATTTCACAATCCTCATTGATGGTAGCATCGTTTTTCTTCAGATTAGAGAAAACCCTTTTAATTATTTAATGATTTAAGGAGGGGATAAAATCCTTACCCTTATAAGAAGAGTTCTCACCATGCTTTCTGATATTGCTTGGGGAAGAAAGTGAAGAATCATGAGCCGAGGTATCATCCAGACTTAAAACAACATTATTGTTCTTAGAAGAGTAGCCATCGCTCATGGTCTAGGACATATCTTCATCTAGGAGAGTTTTGACATCCTCAAAATCATCTAATCTATGGTTAGAGTCCATTTCCATCTCTAGGGCATGTTGACAACTACTTTTTTTTTTTAGCAAAGAGTCACCAACAATATCCTTTTTTCTCCACGAACCTTCCTCTTCCCTTTTCCTTTTTCTACTAGAAATATAAATAGAGTGAGCAAGGGTACTATCATGGAAAAACTTAGTGATAATTAGGATGAGACCCTCATGAATAATATGTCTAGAAACCTTTTTCTTGTGGGATTTAAGCTGAGAGAGGAGAGAATTTTCCAAGTAAAAAGGGAAGGAAATTCTTTTCTTGTAGTGGAAATGATCTAGAAAAACAAAGTGATAGAGATGAACTCTAGAAACCCTAGCATCCAAAATGAAATACATATGCACACAAGTGAGAACCTCCTACTAGATAACATTGACTTGAGTAAGCTCTTAAAATTACCAGCCTTAATTAGTTTTGCATCCTCCTGATCAATTTTGGGAAAGCACTTGATAGCCTCATCAGAAGCTTTTTTCTGCTTAAATTTTTTTACTTTAATCGACAACCTAGTGACTTTAGTATTAGTAATAAAATTAACATTAATGGTCAGTTGTCTACTATAGAGATTCAACTTATCACCATCTCAATCTTTATAGAATCTATCCATGAAATGAGGTTTGTAACAATGAAGCTTCTCAATGAAACTAGTCACCTTTCCTTCTCAAGTTGATGCCAAACTTCTTTCTTCTTTTTCTAGTAGTGACACTTCTCAAATTCCAATTTTTTGCTTGCCTACCCATTTTCACATAGAGAATTTCTGATAGAATGTTGTGGCTAAAAAAGAATAAGAGAAAAGTGCCAAGACATGATTTTCATATTACCTCATGAAAGCCCAAAAAATACCCATAATTCATGTGAGGTTCTGACAGACATGGAAGCACGAAAACTATTCCATTAAAAATAATAAATGGAAGCATTAATGATTTGATACAAGGAGGCTAAAAACATATGAAATATTGATTTTCCCTTTGCGAGATGTATTTCTCTCATAATTACCTTTTTCTTTTAATACATCATCCATTCTTAGCTATTCACTCCATGTGACAATATCATTACTTTGAATGGCCAGGTTGGCCATCCAATTTGCCAACATGTTCATCTCATGGTAGTTATGAGAAATGAACACATTATGGAAAAATTTGAGGCCTTCTTTACTTTCATTGAGGATGTTAGAAATATTCCAAGTAGGGTCCTATTTATTGTTTAGAATATTGACAATATTCCTAGAGTCACCTTCCAACCATATGTTCCAACAACCATTATCCTTAGCTAGCTTGATCATGTAATGGGCCCCTACCATCTCATTTTTATGACTTAACATTATACCAAGGGGAATAGCCTAAGCCCTTATGATGTTGTAATTGAAAATCCCTTATGACACCCCTACAACAACTAGCTTTGCTAGGATTCCCTTTGGAGGCCCCATCAAAATAAGTCTTTATCTAGCCATTGGGAGGAGATAACTAGATGACATTCTCCCTCAAATTTTCCTTTTTAGATATACAATTTTAACTAAGATGCTCAATATTGAGATTAGTTGAGGGACCAAAATGAGAAATAAAATTCTCCTTTAAGTTTTTGATAATTTTTTTACCTATGACCTAGGAGAGGATGTTTGTATCTCTGAATATTCTATCATTCCTTTCTTTACATAAGTCCCAACAAATATGGGGGAAAGAGTACTGCCAAAGGGTGCTAACAAGTTCTCCTCTAAAAGGACAACACCAACTTAGAAAATTGTCTATAAGATTCTCCTAAAAGGTCCATTGAATTTTCTAGAAAATCAAAATTTCCTTCCAAATATCCCTAGCATAACAACAATGAAGAAAAATATGGTTGAAAAATTCAATATCCTTCCTACAAAGACACCACAAATTGGTAATGATCATCCCTCTTTTTATAAGATTTTCAATCATGAGAATCTTTTTTGTAGAGAAATCCAAAATAAAATCTCAATCTTTGGAGTTAAACCTTTTGTCCAGGCTTTAACCTAGGGGATATCCATTCTCTTTTCAAAAAAAAAGGGAAGAAACTTTGAACTTACCACTTGGATGAAGAGCCCAGATGATTTTTTCTTAGGAGTTGGGATCAATAAAAGTAGAGAAAAGAGATATTTGGATTGGGTGAAGATTGATATCTAGAGTAGTAAGATCCACCCATCTGTTGTTATCTCAGTAGTCACTAACTTTGTCTTCGAAGTTGGCTTTGTAGAACTGAATGATATGAGCATTATTGTAAAACAAGTTTAGGAAAGAATCTAGTAACTAACTATCCTTCCATAAGAAAATGGTTTTACCATCACCCAGCTTCCATTTACAACCTTTGGTCAGGATATTCTTTGAAACTTGTATAACTTTCCAAATGGAAGAAACATTCTCTAAATGATCGGCAGATAGGAAACTATTTAGAGTAGGAGAATGCTGAAGATATTTACTCTTCCAGATTTTACTCCAGTCCCTATCTTCATTGAAAACTCTCCAGCCTTGTTTATCCAGGAGAGATTTGTTCATTTATCTGATAGGTCTAATGCCTAGCCCTCCAATATTCTTGGGTTTTCAAATAGAGTCCCAAGCAATGAGAGGAAGTCTTTTTTTGTTCTTAGTCCCATAGCATAAGAAATTTCTTTGAATTCTCTCCATAGCTTCAACATACTTAATCAATATTTTAAACAAATTAAGAGCATAGATGAAGAGACTTTGTAGGCAAGATTTGAGAAGAGTAATTTTTCCAGCCTCACTCAACAAAGTGCCCTTCTAGCCCACAAGGTTTTTGTTATGTTTGTCAATGAGAATCTCCCAAAATGATTCTAGTGATTTGGAAAAAAGGGGAAGGACCAATTATAAACCAAGGAGGGCAGCAATGGCATAGCCTAAAATCCTAGAGCTTTTATTCCCTCTCTCTAGATGAGTATTCACAAAGAAGATCAAACTCTTCTCCCAATTGATAAGTTGACAAGAGGATTTGATATAGAGATTTAAAGAATTCTTATAACTCTAAGCTTCCTTCATCATGGCCAACCCCATAAAAATTGTATCTTCCACAAATTTTTCATGAGAACTAGAATTGGAAAAGGAAGAGGGACATAGGCCATGTATGCTACCTTGAACATTGAGATGCTTGATGTATCTTCCCAGACACTCTACCATAATAATGAATAAGATAGGAGAAATGACATCCATTTCCTTAGCCCTCTAGATGAATAATAGAAGTTACAGGAAGTACCATTGACTAGGAAAGCTAGGGAGGCTATCAAAACAAGTTGAGAAATGAGATGGATGCATCTATTACCAAAACCAAAGGACTTAAAAATATTAAATAAGAAACTGCAGTCCACATGATCATAAGCCTTTGAAAGATATGACTTCATGAGGAACCCTTGGTTGTGAGAAGCAATCATAGAATAGATGTTTACATGTGTAATGATAACTAATTCTAGAATTTGATGGCCTAGGACAAAGCCACTCTATTTAAAGGATTGATGTCTAGGAGAATAGCAAGGATTCTCAGGGTAAGGACCTTGGAGATGATTTTGTAAATAGAGTTACAAATATTGATAGGTTGCAAATAATATAGAGTTTTATCCCCCACCTTATTAGGAATAAGAGATAGAAAGGTGGAGTGACATAGGGAGGTGCAAGTAACTAAGGCCAATTGGCACACTTAGCTACCCAAACCACCATGCAAGAGTTAACACAATGGAAGAAAACACAAAAGAGAACAACACCATAGAGAGAGAGAAAAACATTCCTTATTAATTAATGAAAATATCATCATACATGCCTAGCTATAAGGCCTTTTTGGTTATGGCCAAATACAAAATACATTCAAATCCAAGATCTAGCTTCAAGTTTGGATCCAAGCTACTCCACCTAAGACTCTTCTAACAAAATTATCTCCTAATACTCCACCAAAGATACCCTTAAATAATTCCCAAAATGACTTAT
Organism: Cupressus sempervirens; assembly: GCA_028749045.1. Taxonomy (NCBI): domain Eukaryota; kingdom Viridiplantae; phylum Streptophyta; class Pinopsida; order Cupressales; family Cupressaceae; genus Cupressus; species Cupressus sempervirens. The sequence goes on from CM053790.1 coordinate 368,152,922, forward strand.
AGAAGATTCTATAACATATAAAAGCCACAAGTCAGCTCTCAAAAAATATTAAATACCCTTCATGAAAATAAATCTAACATTAAATACTTGAAGAGCCACAAGTCGGCCTGCAACAACAATTAAATGTCTAAAAATCAATACCCGAGAAAAATCATCATATCTCATAGCTCTGATTGAATTAGACATTATTCTTCAAATTATAGGTAGTAATTTATGTCCTCTACAATCCCTTAAAGGTGGAAAGGCTAATTCACCAAGGATAAGTGTACATCCATCCCAGAAGTTAATCATAGAAACCTATCATGTAAACTACCAAAAAATGATACTTTAGAAGAATTACCATATCTCCCAACTTATAAGGAATTATTAATTTTAAATTTAAAAAAAGGAATCACTCTAGGCCCTCTTCAATCCCTAATATGAGCATCCTCTCATTAATTAAGGATAATTAGTTACATAGCCTGCAATAGGCACCTATAAACTAGAAAAACATAGTTCTAGTAGCAAGGTAAAAATGGCTCTAACTTCAACTCAATCCATCCAATCTCTATGCAATCATGAGGGAAAGGTTCTCCAATGTGTCTCTAATGCTTTGAAACTACTAAAAGCTCACAATGTAAGACATTGTAACTTGGTAAAACTAGGAAAAAATGAAAACATGTAGGATAGCAATGTAACCAAGGATGCTCCTACATCATGGAGTTAAGCTCTTTTAAGAGACATCTGGATCCAAAGAATTCCTTGACAAGATCACACACATATTTTCCAAAAATATTCAATTTCTCTTGGAAAATAACCATTGAGAAACTATTAGGGACTAGTACTTTGTCACCATTAAAAGAGAACACAACTTTATGAATTTTAGAAGTAGAGGGGATTGCAACTAAAACATAATTATGATGGTTAGATTTAGTCAAAGGAATATTTTCTAGCAAAATACCTTGGATAATATCGCAACAATCTTGGTCAAAAAAGAGCAGGGATGAGAAAAAATCCTTCATTTTAGTAGTTATATTATCCTCATTAGTGAACTCTTGTTGATCGTTCTTGAGACTAGAAATTCTATTAGTTGCTTTGTGCTTCAAGGTGGTTATGTGAAAGTATATGGAGTTATGGCCCCCTTCCTTAAGCTATATATCCCTAGATCTTTGCCTCTAGTATGAATCTTCAAAGGAGATGACATAATGGAGTTTACAAAGATTTCTTGTTTTCCTCTTTGATTAGCTCATCCAAGTAACAAACAACTTGATTTTTTTCCTGGGTCATTTGAAGGTCCTTTTGGAAAGCTTCTCTATTTTTGAAAATGTCACCAAAGGAAGACTTGTTCTAGACTTTCTATCTTTGACTATTCTAAGTTTTTTAGCAATTCTATATATAGCAGTACCATCTACTTTGGTTTTCCATTGAGTGTTATGTACATCATTAAAATACTTGTGTTGCATCCAAATTTTCTCAAATCTAAAGGGAAAATGTCTTTTCTGACCAATTGGATCAACAACAAAGACAAAGGGGAAATGGTCCAAAATAATCTTGGAAATGGATAAAAAAGAACAATTCCAATCCTAAATCTAGCTATTTGAAGCCAACACTCTGTCAAGGCTAGCTTGAATGTAGTTTTGACCAATCCTTTTGTTAGAGAAAGAAAATGTTAGAGTAATAAGATATTACCTTATTAATTAAATCATTTTGATTTAATTATTAAGTCACTTATTATCTATAGTTTACTTAAGCTAAAATTTAGGCATATAATAATTAATTCTTTTATTAATTATTATCATGCAACCTAGATTTTACCCTATTGGGGTTTTGATCTCCTTTTATAAGGATTGATCTCTTTGTAAATTTTTCATTCACTTTTGATAATAGAAATCTCTCTTTTTTCTCATCAAGAATGTCTCATCTATGGATTCCCTCCATAGTTTTTCCTTCTCTCTTTCTGTGATAGGTGTTTGAATGCAGGTGATTCTTGGGAGCTATGGGGTTGATCTTTCATCAAATTCAACATGGTATCAGAGCTCCAGATCTTCATGCCCCTATTTTATTTATGAGAAGTTTGGCTTGGATTTTAGATCTATGGTTTCTTCTTTTAGAGGGTTTCATTTTTTAGAGGTTTTTTGTATTGAATCTAGGGGGTCACCATTTTTTGGTGCACTTTGAGCCCAAGTGGTCATCATCGTTGAACTCAAAGTGCCCAAAAACCCTATTTTCATATAGAATTTGTCCAATTTGGACACAGTTAGAATTTTAGGCTAAAAAATATTGCTCCCACATTGGGCACATTTCTTGAAGTGATAATTTTCTATTTTTTGGCATGTTTCCTAAGGCAACAATTGTCAAAAAAAATTGGCACCCAAATCAAGAATTTTTTGTCCAAAAATTGAAAATTTTGCACATTTCCACAAGGGCAATTTTCAAAATTTTTTGGCACATTTTATGAGTTGGCAATTTTGCGATTTTTGAAACAAAAGTTGAGCTTTTTTGGCATGAAAATCATGATTTTTGGGTACATAAAATGAGATAGTTTTGGTATGGAACTAACACACTTTCCAAGGCAATATCTATAACTAGTGAGCACACTTTTTGAGGTATTTTGGTAGGGACCCTAACGTGGTAGTTTTTTGTGTTCTTTTCTAGCACTTCTTTGACTTACATATGGTTTTTTGGTCATAACTTGCTCATCTAAACTCTATTTTTTGATCCAAATGAAGTGCTAAAAAGATGATTTTGATCCCATCATGATGATGTAGTTTATTTGGATTTTTTATCATGTTTGGTGGCCTATTTTGGCTGTCAAAGTTAGAAGTTCTATTTTTCACTCAGAGAGACATATTTTGAGACATTCTATTTTTTAGATTTTGCTCTAGGCACATCCCATTCAATTTTTTTTTTCTATATTCTGATGGATATCTTGATTTTTTCAAGTCTAGGATTGATTTTGTTATTTCAGATAATTTTTAATGGGTTATATTTTCTATTGTATCAGTCTTATGTCTCTTTTGATCTTTGTTGACATCCTTTTATAGTATTTTTGCAATGCATTGAGATAAAGTGGATACCTATTGCATTTTGGGATCTTGCACATCTTTGTGTTTTGTTGTACTCACACTACATTATAAAGTGCCTTGAAGGATTTCAAGTTGGCCATATTCACCATATTCCTTTGTCAAGTAAGTGTTTCGTCCATGAAATTAGCCTCATGATGTGTCCATGACAAGTGCCATTATAGGTGTTTGCACTTCTTTTGCACTCTCAATGTTCCTAGTTCTTCTTTCTGTAGGAGATATTGCATTCAATTTCAATGTTCATGTTTCACCTCTTAGTGTTATATGGGTGTTATGTTGGTTCTATTGCTTTCTTGGTTTGATAGAGTGAGCTATGTATTCATTATTTTATCCTATGTACTAGGCAATTGTAGTGGCTAGATACCTATGCATTTCAATGAGATAGATCATTTACCATATAGACATTCTTTCATTCCTATTTTTGGAGGCCATGAAGATAGCTTTCATCTTTGATTGATCAACTCTTTAGACTTAGTCTTCTCTACCTAGTCATATTTGATACAATGGATGTTTTTCAAATCAATAGTTTGGTAGTGTTTGTAGATTCATGCTTCAGTGGTGTTCTTTATGATCATCGTTTGTTCCTATCTTCTAGAATATTCTTTCCATCTCTTTTTGGAGTAGGGTTTTTTCCATGTGGTTTTCTCTATTTCTCCCCTTTACAAAGTTTTGGTTGTGCTTGGGTACCTCATCAGGCCTTGTGACTGGGACCCAATTTTATTTTAGTAATAGTTACTAGGTCTTTAGCTACTCCTTAAGTTTATCTTAAGAGGTAGGGGCAAGTGTCAGAGTAATATGATTATACCTTATTAATTAAATCATTTTGATTTAATTATTAAGTCACTTATTATTGCTAGGTTACTTAAGCCAAACTTTAGGCATATAATAATTAATTCTTTTATTAATTATTATCATGCAACCTAGGTTTTACCCTATTAGGGTCTTGATCTCCATTTATAAGGATTGATCTCTTTTTAGTTTATCCATTCACTTTTGGTGATATAAATCTCTCTTTTTTCTGATCAAGAATGTCTCATCTATGGATCTAGGAATTCTAGCCTCCATAGTTTTTGCTTCTCTTTTTTTGTAATAGGTGTTTGCCTATAGGTGATTCTTGGGAGCTGTGGGGTTGATCTTTCATCAACTTCAATAGTAAACTCAATCCCTTTTAGGTTAAATTTGATAAGACATACATGGTTAATAAAATCCATAAGGTCTATTTTACCATCCAAATGAGTAGTATTACCTCCCATTTTCTCATGATCATAAAGTGGAACATTGAAATTGCCCATGAAGAGCCAATTAGGTTCAACAAAATTATTCTTCAGTTCCTTAAGATTAGACCATAAAGACTTCCTAGCTTTGGTAGTATTAGGAGCATAGATGTTGACTAAGATCAAATCATAGTTAAGATTAATATGATGGAACTTAACCATAGTTTTTATTCTCCATGAGAGTGGTATTAGTGATATAAGATTTATTCCAAAGAATAAGAGTTCTACTAGAGGCACCTTAAGCACTTCTAGCAACCAGAACATAATGCTTAAATTTTTTAATTTTTTTGAATTTTCTTTAGATATTTTGGTTTCTTGAATAACAAGGATGTCAGGTTTGTAGTCTCTAGCAAGATTTTTGACAAATTCCATTTTATGAGGACCATTTAGTCCCTCACATTCTAAGTGATGAACTTCATATTTTATAAAAAATTGAAGGATGGTAGTATGTTTACCATTTGCAATATCCTATAAGCTCTCCTGAGCTCTGATAATCCAATTTCCTTTTCTCCCCCTTTTCTTGGGGGAACTGGATGCAACAATGAAGGGTGAGAAATCAACATCTATTTTTTTGCTTCTAGTAGCCCTAGCAGGAGTAAAATAACCCTCAAGATTTCTTAGGATTAGCATTCTTATCTACCTTAGTAGGATTAGACTCATTTTGACCTACATAAGTAGAAATCAAAGGGCATAATCAATAGTGGCTAGGCAAAAACATCCACAAACTCATAGTCCAACATGAGGCAATGATTCTCAAAGAATGAGGGAAGACCCTTTATTAGGTTTAAGTTAGAGATACCAAAAGGCACAAGAGAGAGCTCCATCCCAATGCCCAATACCAAATGACCGGTCCTTGCAACATGAACATCCAAGTAGAAGATATCACTAGATGGTTCAATAAAGGTCTCCTATCTAGCATCCAAATTTGACACATTTTTTAGGGAGTCCTCCATAGAGGGGTTCAAGGTATATCCAACACCCTCTTGCTCAATGCTAGCCTAGGATATCAACTCAAGGGACATTGAGACTTCCAAATTAACCAAATCCTAGGAAGCAACACCTTCCAAAAGTGTCATCTCAATACTCAAGGGAAACAAAGAGTTTAGCTACTGATGCTTGAGAGAGGTATCTTTAGGATCAAATTCTTTCATTGAAGTTATTTTTGGCCTCCATAATTTTTTTTCCATTTTCTCCCTTTTTCTGCTTCTTTTGATGGCCTTTAATCTTCCTAAAAGAGGATTTTTTTTCCATCTGGTGGGGGGGGTTACTCTTATTTTTAGATTTTGGGCATGCATTTTCCCAATGACCCACTTTTGTATAAATGAAGTAGGTCCCATGAATATCTTCAAATTCTAGGTCCTGAGACCATGTGCCAAGTTTGGAGACAATGTCAATCTTGGTTGGGAGATCTTTCATTTGATTAACTTTGACACAAATGTGAGCATAGAACAACCTAGCTTTAGAGGCTTTTAGATGATCAATTGCAAGGAGATTCCCAAAAGATTTTGCCAAACCCTTGAAAATATCCTCATTCCAAAATTCCATTGGGAGACCTAAGAGTCTAAACTATCCCAAAGTTGAAAGAAAAAAGTTATCAGAGAGGTCGATATTGGGTTCCCACTTCTTCATAGTAAGATTGTAGTTACCAAGTTGGCATGGGCCCCCACATAGGACTAGATATCTATCCTCATGGCATGTGAAAGTAAAGGACAAAAAACTATTTTGCATGGCTGCTACATCCACATAACCACAAAAAATGCTATTTTCCCCACCAAAAGCTTGATGTTGTCAATAGATGGTCTATGGCCGATGAAATTCACCACTAGGGTAATATTCATCAAGGAAATGGAATGGTCAACAAGTGGATCAGGGATGAAGATTTGAAATCCCCCTTTTTCCTAGCTAGAAGAGATATTAATAGGGGGAAAAGAAGACTTATACAATGAAATCTTACCAAACAGTGAAGCCCAATCTTTTCTTTGTTCAGGTAATTGGTTCTTAATGTTGATAGGTTCTTCTTTGATAGGTCCAATGGAGGGAGAATGTGGTACTCCCCCACGGAGAAGGGGGATCCACAGGACTCTTGAGGAGCTTCCAAAATCCACTCAATGAGAGTTCTTAGGGATTTTTCTGTATCCCAATATTCTAGTCTTCCTCTTTTCCACCTGTTCCTATTCACACAGATCACAATCCTTCTCCACTAAACATTCTTTTGACTGACCCTTTCTTTGATCGTAGAGTAGATCCCCATGACCATTGTCCAAAAACTTTTTCTTTCCCAATTCATCCAATTCACCTAGACTTCCCATTCAAAAAATAAATAAATAAAATAGTTCATGCATATGTGTAGTGGAAGTTATTCATTAGATGCAATTTCATATTATTAGTTGTATTTATGCATTTGCTTATGTGATAGTTTATTTCTTATTTCATTATGATCATGAGACTTTGTACTTGAGACTTAGACTAATTAATAAAAACTTTTTAATTTGACTCAATGTGAAGGAACCCTTAAAGAATGAAAATTTTATTTTTAATTTGCTTATGTGTATTTCTAATTTTCTTATGTTTACTTTATGTGTATGTATATATTGATTCCTCGTTATTTTTTCTTTGATGTTATTTACATTTATTAAAAAAAAAAAGTTTATTAAACATTGTAACATTTTAGGTTTATTTATCTTGGGTTTCTAAGTGAGGAATTATACTTTGTACTATTATAGAGATACAAACTAACCCCTTCAGCCAAGGTGGTGCAAGAGCACACCTAGGATAACCTCTCCATGTCTAGTATTTTGGGTTGTTTTTTACTCTAGCCAAGTCAAGATGAGTAGATTAGGTTTTTTAAAGACCTTGGAAGGTCATTTTCTAGGTGGGCTAAGTGAGTTAGTCACTAGGACTAAGGTCACACAAATAGCCAATGTTAGTTGCTAATTAATTTTATTAGTGTTAAAAGCTTAAGGTGAGGTAAGAGCCTTAAATGTGTTCTAAACACATTAAGATATTGTAAAGATGACATAGGGTCAGTAATGGTTTTGGATCCTCAAAATCTTGGAGGTTAGTAGTCCTAAGAAATAGAATGATGGAAACTAATAAAGATGCCAAATGTTGTCATGACAACATTTGCAATTATTGCAAATGTTGCATGCAACTTAGTTACCTTGGATTCCCTTATGGATAGGGAGTGAGAGATCAACCAAAATGGCCTAGAATGATGGATATGGCATCTAATATTAGCCAAGACTCAAATATTTTAGGAGGTTATCATTTTAATAGTTTTGAGTATGGAATAGAGCTCTGCAACGATATTACAACAAATTCTTGAGTTTTAGTGGTGAGAGTGCCTTGAAATGGATTGAAAGATTCAATATGATAATTGAATAATTTTCTTTGATTAGTTTTGAGAGTTTCTCTTTTGATAAGAAAGTTGATTTGAGTAGTTATAAAGTGTTGAATAAATTGTTCTTGTTTTAGAGACCTTACTAGTTTTGTGCTGATAAGTCTATACAGTTATGTCTCCCCCATGAAATCTAGCCATCGAAAATACTTAAGGGTAGATGGAAATTCTAGGGGAGTCACTAATGTATATATCTTTAGGATTAGGATTCATGGAATTTCAGGGAGATATTTTTACTACTAAGCCCTAGCTGAGTAGGTAGAGCTCGATTAGAGGTTTAGGATAGAGGAAAGAGAAGATTTCTTGCAGGGTTGAGAGGTACTATATGAAAAAAGTATAGTTCCAGTTTGGATTTCATCATATCCTAATATTTTGTGAGGATTGAGCCTATACCAATCCATTATATCAAGGTTTAAACAAGTTTCCACAAGATTATAGTCAGCCCTAAAAATGAGGCCTATTAGCCCTATTTGCCCTACTTCATAGGAAGCCAGTGTACAGATGTTGTCAAACCCTAAAACCCATATAAAACTTATAGAATGTTTTAGGAAATCCAAAAGGGTACTCAAGTTTGGGATTATTTTTCCAAGTTATTTGGGAATTTTTTGCAATAAAGTAGAAAAAGTCATTGTTAAGGGCTAATTGGAACTAGGCCTAATTAGGCTTCATAGAAACTAAATCTTGAAATTGATAGGATACCCCTGCAATGAAGATGGAGTTTGCAAGAAATTAGCACTTAGAGCTTTCTAAGTGAAGGTGAAGGATTGTAGTTTCTGAAGGTGTTAGTCTTTCAAGGTTAAGCACAATGGTTAAGAACTCTTTGAAAAGAGTTGGAATTGGACTTAGTTGATCACCTAAGCTAGTTAGTACCTAGAGGAGATTAGGTTCCTTGAAGAGACAAGATAGGTTTCGTAGTAGTAGTGCAAGAAAGCCTTGGAACACAAACATGATATTGGTATCAAAGATTGAATTGATCAGCCTTGTGGTGGATGTTGTAGCCTACTAAAATAGTGAGAGAAAATACACCAATCAGAATAATAGAAGACACAACCATGGTGATCAATTTTGAGTTATCCAAGAAGGTTGAGGAACAAGAATAAGATAAGAATTTGCTAAGGGAAATAATAGATTAAATGGAGAAACTCTTATTAGTAGTGCAAGAAAGCCTTGGAACATAAACATGATATTGGTATCAAAGATTGAATTGATCAGCCTTGTGGTGGATGTTGTAGCCTACTAAAATAGTGGGAGAAAATACAAAAATTAGAACAATAGAAGACACAACCATGGTGATCAATTTTGAGTTAGCCAAGAAGGTTGAGGAGTAAGAATAAGATAAGAAGTTGCTAAGGGAAAGACTAGCTTAAATGGAGCAACTCTTAGGTGAAGTCCAAGATAGAGCTGATAAGGTCAAGGACAAAATTGATTAGCAGTAAGAGAAGCAAGGGAAAAAGAATTGGAATTTGAGGAGGAAGCACCAACACTTGACCCTATTCTTCCTAAAGAGCCATTCGTAAAAGTATTGAAGGTATTGAGTGGCAAGGTTGAGGAGAATAGGTTCCTTAAAGAGACAACCTAGGTCTCTTAGTAGTAGTGCAAGAAAGCCTTGGAACACAAACATGATATTGGTATCAAAGATTGAATTGATTAGCCTTGTGGTCGATGTTGTAGCCTACTTAAACAATGGGAGAAAATACAAAAATTATAACAATAGAAGACACAACTATGGTGATCAATGTTGAGTTAGCCAAGAAGGTTGAGGAACAAGAATAAGATGAGAAGTTGCTAAGGGAAAGACTAGCTTAAATGTAGCAACTCTTAGGTGAAGTCCAAGATAGAGTTGATAAGGTCAAGGAAAAAATTGATTAGCAACAACAGAAGAAAGGGAAAAGGAATTGGAATTGGAGGAAGAAGCACCAAAACTTGACCCTATTCTTCCTAAAGAGCCATTCTTAAAAGCATTGAAGGCATTGAGTGTTGAGATAATGGGTGTTACACACATTGCATAATATTGTTATATTTTATTTTGTTATGTAATGTTGTGTCTAGATGGACGTGCAACATGTAAAGATTCCCATGGAATATTCTTGATGAGTTGTATTGTAACATTGTGATAATATTTTATGTAATTATTTAATATTGGGGAAAATAATTAAAAGCCCAATATTAAATGTGGGGTCAGTGGGTTAGGTAGCACATGGTTTATGTAATACCACTTAGTGTTTTTGTGGGACTTGCTACTATATTAGCAGCCACAAGGGTAGTTGTTGTAGAGAGAGAGAGAGAGAGAGTGACAAGGAGAAGACAAAAGGCAAGAGTCGAGCGGGACAAGGCTTGACATGTTAGCCAAGGGAGCATTTGTGAAGGTTGAAAGCATGGCATGGGATGTGTGGATTCATGCTTGTTCACATAGTTTGCTCAGTTGTGGCTATGGCCATGAAGGCTTCCATGGTTATATGGCAATGGTATTTTTTGCTGAATAATACATGGTGATGGATGCTTTTGGAGGCTGGGTTTTTCCCTCAATGAAGGTTTCCCAGGGTATATCTTGTGTCACATTTTATGGGTATGTTGTATATTCTCTTGCATGTGGATTTTAATTCTGTGTTTATTTCAGATCTATTATGGGTTATGTGGAAATGGTTATATTCTTTGTTGCCAAGTTTCCTAACAAGTGGTATCAGAGCTATGGTTTTATTATTTGTAACCCTAGATTGAATCCATGGGAATACATAAGAGGATAAAAGAAAAGGGCAAGATATATGAATGATTTATTGCAGATTTGAGAGTTTTGGGTTTGCTGTTATGATGGGATGTTAAAAGATTTGGGCATGTGAAATTGTTGGACAAAAATATTTTTTTGGATGTTTCATTTAAAATGAGGGTTTTGGGGGGTAGCTTGCAGAAATGACCTCTTGGGTAAAAACAAACCTCACCATTGGATCCAGGTCAACGTTTCCATAAATTTTGATATATAATATGCCCTAGTTTGGCCATGTTCAGAGGAAATGAAAGAGTTTTTTTGGTTTCAGCCCATGATGGCCGTCAAATTTAATCCTGTCGGAATTTTCGTCACTGAAAAAATTAAAAAAAATAAAAATCGCACTGAAAATGGTAAAAAGATTGTCTTAGTAAAATGGCCATAACTTTCTCTCAGAATATTAGATTTTAGAGTTCTTACAAGTGTTGGAAAGCTAATTTAGAGCACTACAAGATGGTGTAGGTTTGGTTTTGAGATTTTGAGATTTTGTCAGGTTTTAAGATCCCTAAAGTCAGATGTTGTTTATTTTGAGCACGAATTGGGGCATAACTTGGGCATACGGAGTCGGATTTTGGACTTCGAGTAGTCAACGGAAAGCTCTACACATTGGTCTAGATTTGGTGTAGATTTGGCATGATTTATTTGGTGATATATTGATCTGAATAGTTTATAGATATATTTTGACTATGGTAACATTGTGAGTTTATGGCATTGGAGATTTAAGATTTGATGTCATTGTATACTCAGTTAATATTTCAGATTGGTCTCATGATGATATGGTTATCAGTGTTTGGTTTGGATATGCATGATGACTTGTTGGATCTACAAGTTGTGCAGTGTTGTAAGCGGTCTATACTTACAGGTTGCATTTATGGCTTGGTTATGGGTTGTCTTTTCCCATTGATCTTTCATTATTGATGCATATTTAGATTGGTGGCTTGGATTTGGGTTGCCTATGCCCTAAGTCACATGATTTACTATTTTCTTCAAGTAGAAGGGATGAGATGTTATCAGGTACAGTCATGGTGGAGGATTGTGGTTGATACTTTATGCTGACAGGTTGGACATATTGAGAGCCAGATGCTCAATTCATGGATGTGATCATGGTGTCATGGATTTTGGCATGACATGATTGGATATACAGAAGCGTCTTTGACATTTTCATGGTGTACTTGTTATCTTCATGGTGTTTGAAGATGGTTAGATCTTGAGGACTCATGGAGTTCTTGGTTATCTTCATGGTATGTGGAGATGGTTCTTCTTGATATGTGGAGATGGTTTTCTTCATGGTGTGTGGAGATGGTTGCATCTTGAGGACTTACAGGGTTCTTGGAAAGGGTGTGGTTTATGCTTTTATTTGGCATGTTATCCTTGGTGTGAGGATGGTTTCATTATTATGTCATGGTTTACTCTTGATACGCGTTTAGAGTTGTGACATGTTATGGTGTGTTCATATGGAGCATGTTATCTCTTTGGTTGAGATGGTAAGATCATGTTGTCATGTTTATGTTCCTGATGCCATGGTTGTAACTTTGACATTGATCTTGGTTTAGTTTCTTGGTATTGAGTACACTGATCATAAGCTGGATACTTCATGATATTTCTATGTTGCATTTGGAGTTGGCATGGATTGATTGGTTACAACTGCTCATGGATACTTAGAGATGGTGGTGATGCTGATTTATCTTGGATTAGAGAAGTATTTGTTGGGACGGTTGATAGTTTTAGCAGGAATTCTGAGGGGCAGTCACCTAATATGGACTTGAGAGGAGATTGTTCTTAGATGAGTCTTGGTTGGAGACTTGGGTATCTTGATGAGCATTCTCATTCCCCACTCTTGGTCTACTCGACAGTTTCCTACTTGAGAGGTATAGCCCATTATTTTCTCTTAGTTGCATTATATTTTGTCTTTCATGGATATGGATCTTGAGCTATGGTACATGAGTTAGTTCTGGAGGGTTCATTTGAGAGATGGTTTAGCATTGGTTATCTCCATGTGCATATGTTGTTATGCCAGTTTAGTTTGGGAGATGGTTTTATATTGGGCATATTCCTTGGATTAGGAATGGTTATTCCTTAGTTTAGGAATGGTTTATTGAGTTTGATCTTCTTGTGAGAGGCTTACATCCATGATGAGTTATATGGTATGGTTTGGGTGTTGTTGAGGCTTCTTGTTGGGGTTTTATGGAGGAGATCATACTTGCACAGTTTACATCTAGAGGTGTGTGTAGAAGGACATGATACATGTTATGATTTGCATGGTTTCTCCTGTCTTGGTTATCTTCCTAGATGTTCAGTTTTGCTTATATTGGATTTGAGATTGGTTGGAGATTGTGATCACTGGTTTGTGCTCATGTATGTCATGTGAGAGATGACATGGTTATTCCTTTATCTCTTTCCTTTGTTGGTTATGGTGAACTTGGGAGAGCATTGGAGACTTGTTATGAGAGTTGTTCTTGTAGGATATCAATTTATGTATTGTGGATGTCCTTGATACTACATGGATTCACTTCTTTGAAATGTGTTGAGTGGATTGGTTATAGATTTGACATTATCTTTTGTAGTGGGAGCTTCTTGGTATATATGTGGCAGGTATTGCTCTTGAGGCTTGTGATTGCAGGTTATAGATTGGATATGTCAGTGATATGAGATTCACTTGTTATACCTTTGAGGTATGGATAGTTGGATGGGTTTTGGCACTTTGCTGTGGGTGCTATTTCAGCTATGGATATTTTGACAACTACAGATACATGTGATTACCTTTGGATCAGGTTTTTTGTGCTTATAATTTTAGTTGGTACAGGATTTTATGATCTTCTAATGCAACAGGTTGGGTGGCTTTCTCTTTGGATGGCTTCTATGTATGTCCAGTGGGAGTGGCATAATAGGAGGTGAGATCATTCATGTTTGAGATGCCGGATACTTTGATTTTGTTGCAGGTACCAAGATGGAGCACTTGATGTATTTTGATCCATGATGGTGGATGTGCTGGGAGGGATTGTTCCCTTGTTCATTTATGTGGCTACGGATTGACCCTATGCAATGTATACAACAAGTGGGAGATTGTTGAGATAATGGGTGTTGCACACATTGCATAATATTGTTATATTTTATTTTGTTATGTAATGTTGTGTCTAGATGGATGTGCAACATGTAAAGATTTTCATGGAATATTCTTGGTGAGTTGTATTGTAACATTGTGATAATATTTTATGTAATTATTTAATATTGGGGAAAAGAATTAAAAGCCCAATATTAAATGTGGGGTCAGTGGGTTAGGTAGCACATGGTTTATGTAATACCACTTAGTGTTTTTGTGGGACTTGCTACTATATTAGCAGCCACAAGGGTAGTTGTTGTAGAGAGAGAGAGAGAGAGTGACAAGGAGAAGACAAAAGGCAAGAGTCGAGCGGGACAAGGCTTGACAGGTTAGCCAAGGGAGCATTTGTGAAAGTTGAAAGCATGGCATGGGATGTGTGGATTCATGCTTGTTCACATAGTTTGCTTGGTTGTGGCTATGGCCATGAAGGCTTCCGTGGTTGTATGGCAATGGTATTTTTTGCTGAATAATACATGGTGATGGATGCTTTTGGAGGCTGGGTTTTTCCCTTAATGAAGGTTTCCCAGGGTATATCTTGTGTCACATTTTATGGGTATGTTGTCTATTCTCTTGCATGTGGATTTTAATTATGTGTTTATTTCAGATCTATTATGGGTTATGTGGAAATGGTTATATTCTTTGTTTCCAAGTTTCCTAACATTGAGTGGCAAGGCTTTGGAAGGTGTGCCACTATTTAGTGGGAAAATGGATCCATATTTAGTTGTGGATTGGATTGATAAAATTGAGAACCATTTTGAATGTGATGGTATCTTCAAGGTACAAAAATTTATGGTAGCCAAGCTTAGGCTAAGAGGTTCAACTCTTACTTGGTGGAAGTTTGTGCAAACTAAGAGAGAAAAGTATGGCAAAGTTCTTATAGTTACATGGAAAGGAATGGTAACCAAAGTGAAGAAGACCTAGCTTCCTGATGACTATGAAGTTCAACTTCATAGGAGGAGACAAAATCTTAGAAAAAAAGATTTAGATGTCTAAGCATACACCAAGGAGTTTCAAAATCTATGTTTGAGATCTAAGGTGGTTGAAGAGGAAATAATCAAGCTTGCAAGGTACTTGAATGACCTTAAGTGGTCTATTCAAGAAGAAATGAGTCTAGTGAACTTCAAAACCATTCATCAATGCTATAAAATGGCCTTGAATATAGAAGAGAAAAGTAAAAGGAAACAAGCAACTTCCAAAGGTAAAGGTAAAGGAAAAGATAGTAGATCAAAGAGGTGGCTATGGTGGGAGAGGTTCTAAATCAAGGACTCAAGGAGACATGAAATTTAGTGAACAACAAGAAGGAAGCTCAAGTAGAGGTAGTAGAAGAAGAAACTCTAGATCTAGAGGAAGAAATGGTGGACAAGGATTACTTTTCCAATATGAAGTGCTACCATTGCAATCAAATGGGGTACCCTACCTATAAATTCCTAGAGAAATACCTAGTTCTTCACAAGGAAGTGACAAGAAAACTAACCTAGTCCATAATGAGTCTAATATATTAGTGAAGCATACTAAGGTACCATTAAATTTAGAAGAAGGGGAGAACCTCATGATGAGGATAAATTTGATCAAGGAGCCAATGAAAGAAGAGCCAAGTCAAAGAAGGTCCTTGTTTAGGATAAAGTGTAAGATGATGGCCAAAGTGTGTAACTCAAGGTCTACTGACAATATTATGTCAAAGGAAGTAGTCAACAAGCTAAAGTTGACAAGAATACCTCATACCAATCCTTATAAGGTCACACGACTCAATAAAGCTCAACATGTGTTTGTAAATGAACAAGCATGGGTGGAATTATCAATTGGAAGGTACAAGGAAAAAGTTTTGTGTTTTGTGTTACCTATGGATGCATGTCACTTGCTCTGAGGTAGACCATGGAAGTTTTATCTCCAAGCTATTCATGATGGAGGAAGAACTCCTATACTTTTAAGAAAGACAATGTGACTTTTAAAATTTAGTCATTGTCAAAAGATGTTGAAGTAAAGACAAAATGTCCAAATATACTTATGGTGGGTGAAAAAGAGTTCTTAAAAACCACAAAAGAGAGTGAAGGTGTAGGCTTTGCATTGGTGCTAAAACCAAGAGAGGGAGATGAAACAAGGAGACCATGAAGGTAGAGTTACCAAAGGAGGTTCAAGGTATGTTTTATACTTATCAAGGTATTGTAAGTGATGGAAATCCATCAACCTTACCCCCTAAAAGAGCCATAAACCATAGGATAGACCTTATCATAGGAGCTACCCTACCTAACAAAGAAACCTACAAGATGACCCCTCAACAAAATGAGGAAATAGCAAGACAAATACATGTACTCCTAAACTGAGGTCTAATTAGAAAGAGTACTAGTTCATGTGATGTACCCACTGTACTTACACCTAAGAAAGGAGGAACTTGGAGGAATTGCACTAATTCAAGGGCTATAAATAGGATAACCATAAGGTATATGTTCCCTATCCCTAGGATTGAAGACCTAATGGATTGCCTAATTGAAGCTAAATACTACAACAAGATAGAGTTGAAGAGTGGCTATCACCAAATAAGAATGGAAAACAACCTTCAAGACCAATGAATGCTTGTATGAGTGGCTTGTCATACCATTTGGATTATCGAATGCCCCTCCACATTCATTAGGCTCATGAATGAAGTTACCAAAGAATAAATAGGAAAGTTTTTAGTTGTATATCTAGATGATATACTAATCTATAGCAAGACAAGATGTGAGCACCTAGAACATGTTGACATTGTTTTCAAGAAGATACATGATGATAAGTTGATGATCAACTTGGAGAAGTGTGAGTTCATCAAAATAGAGTTAGTATACCTTGGGTTTATCTTATCACATGGTAAACTAAAAATTTACAAGAGAAAATTAGAGGCTATCATGAATTGGCCTACTCCAAAGACAACAATAGAGGTAAGAAGTTTTCATAGCCTTGCACTGATCTAGAGGATATTTTCACTAAAATTTGAAGTATCTCCAAAACTCCAATGATTAGTACCATGTTGAAGTCCTCAAAATTTTGAATCGAACTCAACTTGAATGGATGAAAAATGAGTTTGTATGCTCAAGTTATGGCCAATCAAAGGTTGGTCAAACCTTGGGTCATAGTGTTGGAAATAATCAAGACTAGCTAGGTTATTGAGAGGGGAGGGGTGAATTTGTAATCTCAAAACTATAAACTAATTCAACACTCAACAATATAATCCATTCACCATTAATTGATCTAATCTACTGCATGCATGAGAAACTTGAAAGATAAACATTCATGGCACATGAACTCAATATTTGGTGACCTAGAAACCTTCCAAATAAAAAGTAAAACTGGGGTGGGGATGATGCCCACAAAACTTCAATACTACAGTATAAAATTAGCTTGTTAAATCTTACAATGATCACTTCTGATGATCTGCCCTATTAGGAGCAATTAGGACTACTAGGTGCACCTTGTTAGAGATTTTACAAACATATAATGAAGTATGCACTTTGTTAAGAGATTCAATGAAAAGACTATTAAGTCTACCCTGTTAAAGGATTTATAAACTTATTCATAGATTAAGATGAAATAATAGATCTAACTTACAACTTTCTGCCTTTCTTTGCTTCTGATTTACATTCACATTTATTCTTCTCAAAACATTACTTCATTCTTACACACTTGAGTATGATACAATACATTACATATATACCATACCAATCCTCATATTTACAAGGTTGGCCAAAACATAAGTTAACACAAATATTACTGAGTCAGCCCAAATGTAGAAACTCAGGTTCAGTAAGTTGACTTGGTGACCTTCTGATACTCAGCATCCACTACATTACTCAACATCATCATGCATTTGGTAGAAGTAGAGGCTCGGTGGATATAGTGTAAGTAGGTAGAAACTAAATTCTATGTTTACCTTGCTTTCACTCAATAAATATTGCTCATCACATCACTTGGTAGACACTGGCTTCACATCACATAAACTAATGACTCGGTAGACATTATGAAGTTCAATAACCATTGACTACTCAATGATAACTATTAGACTTTACACTACTTGTTTTCACTCAATAGCCTTTGGAATGCTCAATGTGAACTGTGAAACCTAGTAATCATTGGAATTCTTGGAAAACACTGTAGACTAAATGATGAACTCAATAACCATACATAATTATGAATAAGTGTTGTCAGTAATGATAAACATAAATTAATGCTAACAATCTTCCCCGTTGGCATTAGTGAAAAAAAAACTTATTAGCCAAAACTTATGTATAGTGACATACTGATTTTTTTGATTTTTCAAAATTTTGTCTTTGTAATGTATTTGCACATATCTCCCCCATACAATGTACATACCATATAATATCATACTAATTGTATGTAAAAATATCTATCCTCCTTATACACATGTCTCTCTCTATTCTATACATATGTTTCTCCACAAATATCTCTTTCTCCCCCTTTTTGACAGTAATGCCAAATAATTATACATCATACTTTATATAGAGACACCAAAATGTGAGAGGAACTTGGAATGTACCTTAAGAATAAGAGCTAATGTCTTATCCAATTCTCTTGCAAAAATTTTCAAGTTTGAAGTGCCACTTGAACCTCTATTGAGAGTTCAATCATATGATTTGCAATTGAAAAGTTGTTATCATGGATCAATGTTTTTGAATAAACAATATGTTTCTACATTGTGTCCATGATTGGTAGGATCATGTTTTGGATGTCTATTAATGTAGACTTGATCCTTGCTTCCTCTCTTAATAATTCAGCCTACATGTCTAAAAGAAATCTAACCTTCATGTGATGTGTTGAGCTTGAGCTAGGGTCAATCTGCAACTTTTGAGCACTAGCCTTCAGATCCTCATCTAACTTATTCAATTTTTCCTTTATTTCCTTAATGTATGTAGTAACATCACATATCTTGGCAAAAAGAGATGTTACATTTGTAAAATAATTTTCAAGATTTTCCAAAATTGAAGAAAGCTCTACCTAATTAATAGCAATGTGCTCAAGCACCTTATTGTCAAACTTTTTCTTAGCTTTTTCTATCAAATTTTCTTGACCAGTAGAGTCCTCATTGAAATTATATATTGCTTCCTTTAATTATAACAAAATATGTTGAGATGAATCAACATCCACACCTATAGCTTCTGTTAAGATATTCTTTGCACTTTCTATAATTTGATATTCTCTATCCCTTTCTTCTCTTCACTACTTTTGTATGGCTTTCTATTCAAGAAGTTGGCTAACCAATCTCATTTTTTCCATAGTGGCATTGTCAAAATTTAACTTCAAAATTTCAATCTCTTTATCCAAGTCTATATCTTCATCAATTTATTTTCTAGTAATTAGAAGTTTAAGTGGTGTCCTTGGTTCTACTTCTGACATTACTGCTTTGGACTTTGAAATAGAAACAATTGTAGAAATAGTAGAACTTGTCGTAAAAACTTGAATGGGGGCTATTGATGAAATATTGACTGGAGTGCTAAAATAATTCAAAATTGATGTGCTACCCAAAATTGAAGTAATAATAGGTGGAACACTAACTAAAGTACATATAATAGGAGCATTTATTGAAGTATTTACAAGTGAAGAACTTATAAAAGCATGCAAAATTGAAGTAGACAAAATTGTAGAATTGGATGTTGTACATACTACTAATGTTCTTGATTTGGGAGCTGAAGAAGAGAAGGGCTACAACTTGGTGGATGAAGTGGTAGACACTTCCATTAGTGATATGTGGAGCTAAGAGGGAGCAATGAGTGATTAAGAAGATGATGTATTTGTTGTGGTTGCAATCACACTTGTTGAAGTTGTCTCCATTCCAGATGATGTAGCAATTTTTGGAGGAGAGTGAGGAAGGGAGGCTATAACTTGTGTAGCTATCCTTACAAGATCATTTTCTTCACCTTCTTCCCTATCTTCCTCTTTATCTTCTTCCTCTTTCTCTTTTTCACCATCCTTCATCAATTCTTGACAATCCTTAGCATCAATAGTGACACATGGTGTATTATCATCTTCATTGTCACTATCATCATCATCATTTATTTCCAATGGATCCTCACTAGATTTATGCATATGATAAAAATTTTTCCACATAGTTGTAGAATCCTTGACTACATGCTCAATATCTTTCACCAAAAACAAACAAGTATGAAATCTCATCATCATCTTCTCTTCATTTTTCTTCATTGCTTCCTTAACCTCAACATTGGTAAGATTCGGTAGCAACTATCTCAAAGATTGCTCATATATGTCCTTGATAGTTTGAGTAGCTGATTCCAATCTTGGCTTCAACCTTGCTAATAATTCATTGGAAATTTGTGGGGCAATTTGATTAGGGGAATATTTCCATTTTCCCATCTTTGACAACACTAGCTCCTCAATCTACATCTTCTTTCTATCTATCCTGGTTTCAAATTTTAATGCCTTGAAGTTTGTAATACCAACACCTTCTTCCATTTTCTTCAATATTTCTTGGAAGGTGAGAGGGGGCTTATTAAACAAAACTTCACTGCCTCCTTTCTTCTTAGATCTTCTGGTAAACATAACTGTTGAGGCCTTAGGTGACTTGGTGATAATCACCCTACCTTTCTTTTTTATAGGCTCTTCCTCCTTTTTTGATTCTTGCTCTTCATCCTTAGATTCTTCTTCATCTTCTCCTTTTCCCTTGATAAGCATAAGAGGAGCATTTTCTATTTTCAATTTTGCTATCTTCCTCTTACCTTTATTTACCACCTGTGGAAGCTTAATTTCTAGCTCTACTTTGGCCTTTGCTTCATTAAAAGCTCCAAAGATGGGTAAATTTGGATCTATAGGCTCATTCACTAGGTCTTCAATTATCTCCTTAGTTTCATCAATATTAACCTCATAAGGAAGAGGTTTCACCCATATAGTTCTAGCCCTAACTGCCTGAATGTACACTCTATCATAGTCAACCATGAAAAAACCATCATCCTTATAGTCTTCAACTAGTTTTGGTAGAATTCAGAACCCATTACTTATCTTTTCCTTTAAAATTTTAAAATATCCATCCATTATACTATCAAAATTCTCATCCATTTCTACAATAAACTCATTAATCTAGTAGAAAACTGCTGGAGTATCCTTTCTCCATCCTTTGGAAGGGAAAAAAATTTGTACATAAAAGAACAAATAGGTTAACAAAGAACCAAATTTGCACAGATTATTCTTAGAGGTCCTTATAGTATCCATGTTCTTGTTCAAATGTTTTACCATCAAATCTACCAAATCATATTCCAAGTTCTTCTTTACTACGACACACTATTCAATTGACTAGATCTGTATATCTTATACACAATGATATGAATGCACAACTTAAGTTCTACATCAGATACACTGCTAATCTTCAGTCCTCTACCATCCCACTCGGCTAGGGTTTTCTTCTATAGCTTATTCCAACCTAGGGTTTTGGTAACTTTGACCTTTTTGAGCATAGGGAGACCCATGATACTATGAATCATTTTTGTCATTATTAATATTGGCTATTCTAACCACAACTGACCATTATGCACATGGATCAAAATATAACTAATCCATTTGATTTGGAAGTTTCTTGGCAAGTGCAGAATGTGGGTCAAGCCTTTCTCCTCTAGATGCTTATGCTTAGGTTTGAGGGTTCCATCCACACACAATTCTCCTAGGGCACTATCCATTTCTAGGGTTCTAATTTTTTGCACAACACATTTGAAATGAGTATGAATATCATTAATGAGAAGTACCTTTGATAGAATTTGTGACTAAGCTCCATTAGGGTTGAGTGATTCCATAATTGTTGGCACCACTTTGAAATTTGGGGCCTTCCATTTGACACCTCACACTAACATCTCTAAACCTTTCTTTGTCTTGCTATTGCTATTGGTGGATGCCATGGTTGCTTAGTAGACTAAGAGAAACTTTGCTACAAACTCTTCTGAAGATCACTTGGATGCTCTGAAAATAGCTTTGCTCTGGATATACTAAAATTTGCAGTGAAAATGAAATAAAAATTCTACCTTTTTGATGAAAATTAATCCATTAATGCTTGGTATGATGAGAGCCATAGTGCTTGATAGGCTATCATCCACTATCTATCCAAGTAACTTAGTAGAACTTTGTAACTCCGTGACCAAACAAAACTTTGTTACTCTCGACCTTGCTCGATATAACTTAACCTCACTCAATGAATGTTGATGCTAAACTTCTATGATCCCTCTGTATCTAAAATACTAATTTAGATCTTTCCTTCCAAAATTTGATCTGGCTTTCTTGATAGATTTTGGAATCCACTACTATCTCATCTGCTTCTTGATGTTATCAACTTTGTCTTTCTTTCATCTTTAACTCTACCTATATTCATGCAATTCTTAGCTATATGATCAAGTTTAGTAGACGTATAACATCTTATTGTAGTATCCTTCTTTCTTAGGTGATGCCTTGCACAATTTATGCCAATGTGTCCATATTATCCATAGTAATGACATCTACACAAAGTATTGTAGTCCCCACCAAATATTGCCTTTACAAATTGTTCAGCTAGATTGAATGGTTTAGATTTGCACTCAAATGCCTTATGACCTTGTTTCTTGCATTTGTGACATTTACCTTCAAACTTTGGTTTCTCCTTGCATTCATTAGCTCTATGACTATCTTGACTACAATTGTAGCATTTTCCATTAATTTTTTCCTTTCCATTGCTCCAACATTTGTTTGATGTATGACATATCTTACCATAGTGAGTGCAAATTGGTCTTTGATTTCTTAGAGCACCTTGTTTGGAGGATTCACCTTCTTCTTTATATCCAAGTCCTACTTAACCCTTTTTTCTATAAAGATAAAGCCCACTTTTCTGATTCAATTGATCCATGTCTGCTTGGGATTTCATTATTCTTTCATTGAGTTGCTTCTTAGAATATAGATCAACTTTTAATCTTTCACTAATTTGTCTTTCAATTCTTAAATCATTCTTAGCCTTTCATTTTCAGATCTTAGACTCATGATTTCCTCATTTGCATTGGAGAGCTAATTGATAAGACTTTCTTGCTGAAGGGATTGATTTTGAGTTTCATTATTTCTTGTCTCCAAGTCTTCATTTTCCTTATTCCTTTCTTCCAAAATTTCACACAAACTTATTGACTGAATTTCTTGTTCTCTTTTCAGTTTTATTACCTCTTCCTATAGGGAGCCATTCTTTTCTAAGAGTTCTTTGATTGCCTTATTTTCTTCATCTGAACTACTTGAAGGGAAAAGTCTTCAATCTTTTCTTCAACATACTGATGGTCATTCATTTCTTTTGCAAGTTCTTTCCTTGTTTTTAGGGATTTGGAAAGATGCTCTTTTTCTTCCTTGAGTTGAGTTATGGCCATCTTTAGATCTAGCTTTTCATTGTCAATAGCTTTGTCAAGTCTGAATATCTCCATTGTCCTAGATCTTTGCTCAAGCTGTCAAACTTTATCCTAAGAAACACAAAGCTTTGATACCAATCATTAGAAATAATCAAGACTACCTAGGTTACTAAGAAGTGAGGGGTGAATTAGTAACCTCACCATTTTAAACTAATTTAGCACATGATAATATAATCCTTTCACCATTAATTGATCTAATCTACTGCATGCATGAGAAAATTGAAAGATAAACATTCATGGCACATGAACACAATATTTGGTGTCCCATAAACCTTCCAAATAGAAAGTAAAACTAGGGTGGGGATGATGCCCACAAAAATTCAATATTATAGTATAAAGTTAGCCTATTAAAGCTTATAATGATCACTTTTGATGATCTACACTATTAGGAGTAATTAGGACTGCTAGGTCCACCTTGTTAGAGGTTTTACAAACATACAATGAAGTATGCACTCTATTAAGAGATTCAATGAAAAGACTATTAAGTCTACCCTATTAAAGGATTTAGAAACTGATTCACCTGTTAGGATGAAATAGTAGATTTGACATACAACTTGATTTCTAATTAGATCCTTGAAATGTTGATCACCTCTTGTGATAGATAAAACTTTACTACACCTGATTTGACCTTGCTATCTGCCTTTCTCTGCTGTTGATTTACATTCGCATTCACTCTTCTTAAAACATTACTTCACTCTTACACACTTGAATATGATACAATACATTCCATATATGCCATCCCAATTCTCATATTTACAAGGTTGGCTAAAACACATGTTAATAGAAATATTACTGAGTTAGCCCAAATGTAGAAACTTAGGTTCAATAAGCTAACTTGGTGACCTTTTAATACTCAACATCCATTGCATTACTCAACATCATTATGCATTCAGAAGAGGTAGAGGCTCAGTCCATACTAATCACTCAATGTAGCTTTTGAACTTAGTGAACATTAGAGACTCTGTGGATATAGTGTAACTCGATAGAAATTGAATTCTATGTTTACCTTACTTTCACTTGGTAAACATTTCTCATCACATCACTTAGTAGACATTGGCATCACATCATAGAAACTAATGACTTGGTAGACACTGTGAAGCTTGGTAACCATTGACTACTTGGTGATAACTATTGGACTTCATACTGGCTATTTTCGCTCGGTAGCCTCTGGAACGCTTAGTGTGAACTGTGAAACCTGGTAACCATTGGAATGCTCAACAAACACTATAGACTAAATGATGAACTAGTAACTGTGTATGTGAATTTAGTGATGTTAGAAAAAAAATTAAATAAACAAAGCATTCACAAAACCAAACTAACAAAACATATAAAAAGAGAAAAAGTGAGGTTTTCAAATGAGAATATGAGCCATGGATAGGCTCTCTCAATAAGGATGATCACTTGATTTGTAGATGTGTCCTTTGATATGGATGTATGCTCAATTGCTTCAATGTTAGAGATGGATAATGGAAAATTGGTAGCCTTGTGAGCTCTCAATTTGGCATTATGAGGGTATGGTTGATGGCTTTGTTTCTCAAAATGACATTATGGCTTTGCATGAAGGATTGTGTTTTTCAAACTAGCATGATAACTTTACTAAATGGATTGTGCTTAAAATGGCTTGGGAGGGGATTCCTTAAATAGGCAAAGGGCTTGAGGGATCAAGGGCTAGGATGCAAGGATGGGAGAAATCTTATGGAAGGTTTAGATTGAATGAGAGGAGAGCACATGGATTGTGCTTCCTTATAGCCAATTAGGGAGTGACACATGTCATAGGGTCATTGGTCAGAGCAAGAGGGGTTGAGGGGTCAACAAAGGAGGCTCAAAGCTCATAAAGACCCTCATAATGGCTTGTAAGAGAAATGAATGGGCTTGTAAGAGTCATTTATGGCTTTGTAAGAGCTTTTATGGCTTGGTGGTTGGGATATTTTGAGGGGAGACTTTGGCTTGATTTAGGAAAGTCTTAAGCTTGCTTAGGAATGTGCAAATGATTAGAGTATGGGTTAGGCTTGGGTTAGGATTAGTTTAGGGATGTTCAAGTGGATGGTATTGATGAGGGTGGGTGAGTTAGTGGTTAAGCTTAGTTCGTATGGGTGGATGGGGTGGATTAGGCTAAATGGAGGATTTAGGATAGTTTAGGGGCTATTAGATTTGAGGGTTTTATTTATTAAAGTGATTTTAATAAATTTGGGATTTGGAATTAGATAGGAGAATATGATTTAATTGATAAATGATAGGTTATTTGATTTATCAATTAGGACTATAGATGATTAATTAAATTAATCAGCTAGGGGATGGAAAATGATTAATTAAATATGAATTTAATTAATGATGTCTTTAGAGATAGCTAAATAGGATTACCAAAGCAGTGTAATCAAATTTAGGTGTTTACATTTTTCCCCTCTTTGACATAGTGTTGAGACAACACTATTTCAAAGAAGTTCAAATGGAGACAACATGAGGAAGATGTTTTAGCAACAAGGTTACCCCAGTCTCAAATAAGAAGAGGAGAGACTAGACTTAGAGATGCCTCCTCAAGAAGGCAGTGGAGAGAGAAGACAAGGCTTGATGACTTCTTGAAAAGCAAAAGAATTCAAGATGAGCAGAGACATAGATGGGCAAAGAGAAGGGGTTGAATTAGCTCAAATTCTTACTATAGGATAATGATAAAGAGAGGTCAGATGCACAAGCAGAAGCAAGCCTAAGATGATCTAGGATTGGGGGGGGGGGGGGGGGGATGAGAAGATAAAGTGGTTTGGATGGGGGAAGACTACAAAGAGAAGTATTACCACGTAGTTGAGCATGAGATTTAACATAAGACCAACTCTAACATTTAGCAAGGCCTGGTGACCAACTTTCTAGAGGATTGACAAACTGACTCAAAACAAACATGCAAGGATTGCCCCAGTATCACACATGAATCCCAGAGGAAGTAGTGTGGAAATGATACTAGGTAACCCACAAGCAGGAAAAAAAAACAAATAAAAGACCTGATCAAGACCTAGCACTTGAATTGCCCCATTCGTAGCACACCAGGATATAAAAGATCATGGCGACCGTGAGGAGGGAAAAAAAAAGATTGCTTGGAAAAGATATGGTAAGACCCAAAGGGAAAAATTCAAATCAAAAGAAAGTGAAAATTCAAAAGAGAACCATTGGCCAATGAGATGGGTAGGACAAGGTACTAATAGACCAAGATCGAACATGAGGAAAGCTATATCCTGCAAGGATCTATCAAAGAGCACCTAAGCTGGTGGATTTGGATGAGTGATCCATCTGGCAAGCTGAACTAAGATGTTGATCAAGGAAGAACTGAAATGAAAGCTGGATAGATATAATGGTATGGAGCAAAAGAGAATGGACAAGCTGATAGACCAAGATATGTTATAAGTATACAAAGTTGTTGTTTTTTGTTTGTGTGAGATGGGAATTTGTTTGAAGGGTGGGAGGACTGAGAGGGGTAGTTAAGGTACCAGGGTGGGCTATAAGGGGTGAAGAGGGGGCTAGAAGGGGTCATTTGCAGTCAGATTAAGGAGGAGATATTGTTAATTAGGAGCTCTGCAGCAGCAATTACGATGGTGGGTATTGCACGACTAGAGCATCGAGCAAACATAGTGCGATGAGTTTGAGTACGAGGGATGCCCAATTGATCGGTAGGGTCTAAAAACTCTTTGTGGATTTTGTTTATGCTTTTGGTAGAGCAGTCCTGCGAAGGTGGAAACACTATCCCGCAGGCATGGGTCCAGCGGGAACACGAGCGGGATCAGCAAAATTGCAATCTTGTGAAAAATAGCATCGGGGGATGATGCGGGGTTCAAATAGGTATTTGCAAGAACATGATCCTAGGGTGGGAAGATACGCGAAAATGGGATAGAGTCAGTGAGATCACGTCCCTGTGAAGAGGAACTTGATTCAAGTAGCACAAACATGTCCTCGAGCATTAAGGGTTTTGCATAGTAGGAAAGTGGGAAAAAGGGGACAGTATAGGAATGTGATCCCATAGGATCAAGGATCGATGGAATTTCCAGGTTGAGAGACTGCAGGAAAGTGCTAGCGAGATCAGGGTAAAAGGTCAAGGGTTAGAGAAGAGGCAACATTGTGATCCCGCTAGAAGATAGTTTTGCAAAAACATGGGAGGTTAGGCTTCACAAGAATGCTATTTTTGCAGAATAAAGGCAGAAGAAGTTGGGTTGAGGTAAGGGAGGGTGGGAGGATAAACAAGGAGATAGGAAAACTAATGATTGGATTTGTTTTGGTGGTGTGTAGTGGTCTTTGGATGCATTAGTGTCACGGGAGCGATGAGTAGAAGTGTTGCACACTGGAGAGATGCTACCATCAGTTGATTGGGTATAGATCAAGGTGATTAGGTTAGGCCACTTGGCTAGGTTGCCCCATACCTGCACCTACATGATGATGGTCATAGCACTGTATGAGAGATGACACAATGAGATAGCGATGTTCCACCTATCGATAGGGGAGATGATGGTGATGCTGGAGGATGTGTACTACTTATTCAGACTACCAGTGCAGGGGATGTCAGTCATGGTGACTAGAGAGATGATAGCAGAGGTGATTGTGTAGAGATTGGTGGGGCCCAGAGTAGAATATAGGATCCAAAGGGGATAGTTCACATTGGATGAGCATCTGGATCATGTGACGGTAGAGAGGTAGATCTACTTCTATGTTCTAGGGCTAGTTTTGGGTTACATTGCCCCAGATACAAGTGGTACAAGGGTGACACTAGCACTAATTCCACTAGTGATGGAGATTGTGGATGCGGGATGCCCAACAACATGGGGTTCTCTAATGTTGGCCAAGCTATACCGAGACCTACATCAGGTAGTGTACCAGGGCGATGGCTGACAGGGGAGGACTATTGGGTTCCCTACACTGTTACAAGTATGGGCATGGGAGCATATCACAGTGCTCAGGCCATTGAGGCACAGAGAGAGGTAGCTAGAGGAGCCAGTGGCATATAGTTGGGCGGAGCCATTGACATACCACCACATGGATTTAGTGGATTACTGGAGAGTGCAGATTGATGAGATAGTGATGGTGGTATGGAGGCCATATATGGGCCTAGGACCATGGGCAGAGGAGGGAGAGTAGCTCCTCTACATGATTTCTCCATGTTTTGTGTTTGAGAGATGGGAGTATGTGGCAGAGTAATATAGGCCAAATAGGGCACTGCGGTAGTAGGTGGCATTAGGGGATCCACACTAGTATCAGCAGGTCACACATGAGCCGGTGTCAATGTATGGGCCAGCCCTATCAAGGGATGGGTTATTGAGGGCATGGCGAGAGCTAGAGCTGTAGTAGTGGGATTGGTTTGGTGGGGCAGTAGATGCAGGCTCCACATAGGAGTACCGAGATACTTTTGTGAGGCCAAGACTAGTGGGGAGAGCATAGGGCATGAGGGCAGCAATGGTGGTAGGGGAGCTAGCTCGAGCATCTCTATAGGGGCATTATGTGGTGAGGGGGTTGCAGAAGCAAGAAACAATGGTTACACAGGAGGAGGAGCCAGCCTGACAGAGGAGGAGGGTGGGGAGGGGAGGAGAGGAGAGCTTAGCCAAAGAGGAGAGTGGAGGAGAGGGGAGCCCAACCAGAGAGGAGAGGAGAGGAGACACAGGGATAACAGAGGGCGATAGGGGAAGATGCAAGGGGATCATCTTTCAAGGGAGGATATGATGGATTGGTAGGTAGGTATGCCTCGCTAGAGTAGGCACATGCAGTGGTGAGCTAGCTACTCTAGGTAGAGCGAGATCAATTTAGACAGGAGCAGGATACAACCTAGGGGCAGGCAGACAAGGCAGGGGTAGAGGTGGGGAGGTTATAGATGGAGGTGGGCTAGGTGGAGGGGAGGTTGGATGCCATGACTATGGAGTGACAACGGGTGTAGGCTAGACTAGATGCCCTCCAGCAGGAGTGAGATAGGCTGGTGGTGGTGGGAGGAGGATTGGATGAGCTACGAAGACTGCAAGCAGAGATGGAGGAGTTGAGGGAGAGGGCTAGATTCTACCAAGGGAGGTACCATGCCATAGTGCTAGCATCACAGATTAAGCATTATAGGTAGTTGACTCAATTAGGGATAGCAGGTACCCACACAGGGATATAGGGAGGAGGGGAGAGTGTATGGAGCACTTGGGGGGAGAGTACAAGTGGGTCCTAGCATACAGGGAAGAGTTAGAGGGCAGGGCTGAGCCAGTAGCAGGGGAGGAGGCAGAGAGCTTTGGGATAGGGGGAGGTATGATGAGGCCACCGCTTCCACCACCACTAGCACCAGGGGTTAGGAGAGGGGCAGAGGAGGAGACTGATGATGCAGGGACAATGGGTTGAGCATCGATGAGCATGTGAGTCTTTTTGAGATATTGAGTATCATGTATATATCACTTTTTGAGACACATGGAGGTTTTTTTGTGAGCTCAGACCTGTTTGTATGATATGGACATTGTACATTGATGGACTTTTATTCTTTTATTCTTTCATTGATATATAGATCTGATGATTCTGGTGATATATGTGTTATGGACTGGTGGTGTTATGTATAGTGGTTGATAGTGATGTTTTGATGGTATTACTGATGATGGTGATGTAGGATGTGACATGTGCTATGATTTTATGATTGTGCTGACAGTTTTTGATGTAGGATGTGATTTTTGATGACATTGTATACGTGATATAATATGATTTTGATGTGATTCAGCTATGATAGTGTAGATATGATGCGATGTGATTTTTACTTATGATATCATAGATGTGATGTGATCCTTGATGACATGTTTTTCCTTATGCTATTGTAGATGTGATGATGATGAGATTTTCTATATGATAGATCTAATTGGTTTTTGATATGATCTTGATGATGTGATGTGGCTTATGATGGATGTGATGTGATCCTGGAAAATTAATTCCTTTAGAGAGTATGTGATATGATGTTGTGTGATGATAAGTACAAACTATAAAATAAGTGACAAATGTAAAATGAATCACCAACTAAAGGATAAACAATAGATTTATGATATGGAAAAGGAATATAATGTCATGGCACTTAGGATATGTTAACACAAACTAAAGATGGATCAAAGATTAAAACAAAAGAATTACAAAATAAAAGATGAAAATATGTAAAAAATGAAGTACAACTTAATGATGAACTACAATACTAAAATGAAACCTATACCAATAATGAATGACTATAATTCTAAAATGAATCATAATCTAATGATGAGAAGCTATGCTAAAATGATTGATAATCTAATGATGAATGACTATTCTAAAAATGAACTAAAAGAGAGAACAATAAAATTATGATATGCTAAAAAGAACACAAACTAAAAGATGCACCTAGGATTTATGATAAGTAGGCGAGAAATAACATAAAAGACTTAATGTGATGATACTCTAGGATGTGAGAAAAGATACAAGCTATGATACAACATACAAGATTTTAGGAGATGCAAGACAAACAATGATGGTGGAATAAGATAACCAATGTTTTGAATTATGATAGCATTGTATGATATGAAAAGTGTTCATAGAAGATACTAAATCTAAGAAGAATAATGTTTAGAAAAAGAGTGACCAGAAAACTTGCAGTCAGGAGGATAGCAGAGATTTTTTTTAGAGCTAGGATAGTAACTTATGATAGGGATCACATCATGAGAAAGAATAAGGATTGATGTTCAAGGTTTTGAATGAAATGATTCTGAGGGTGGAAAAGTGATAGTTCAAGGAAGAGGGGTGATGACAAGGAGGAAGATACCAGGGGTTTCTAAAAATAAAATTGAGGCATAGGGGAAGCTTGAGCATGGGGTACTTTGTGAGGAAGTACCACTATGTAGTGTGAACACTTTAGTTGATATAGGATTGTTAGGGATCTGCCAAGGTTACTAAGAACTTCAAGGCCTTTTCCCCAAAATTTCATAGGACAGACTCAAACATGCATGCAAGGATTGCCCTAGCATCACACGAGTCTCAAAGAGATCAGTGTTGGAATGATGCTGGATGATCCACAAGAAAACAAGATTACCCAAGTGCATCATGTTTTATAAAAAGATGAAAACATATTGGAAATATGCAACGATAATATCAAACTGACTCACAAGCAACAAAAAGACTGTGATCAAAACTGACCTCCTTTGTTGTCCTAGTCAAAACACACCATGATATGAAATGATCATGGTGATCTTGAGGAGGAAACAACAAAAGATACGTGGAAACAATCAACCCAAAAAGACACAACAAAAGATTTTGCAAAGTGAAAAAGGAACCTTTTGTCAAAGGGATCAACTGATGGGTTACAACAAGATCAGGATAGTATGTACAAGTATGACTAGTTAAGGACATGGGAGCTCATGAGTAGATAGCAAAACATAGTAGTAGGTATATGCATGATTGGGGAAAGCTCAGGATGAGGAGATAGCATTATTATAATAGATGGTTTTGGTTAGGTGGGATTATGTAAAGCGTGATTTATGTACAAGGGTCTGAATATTGTTGTATTCACATAGGTATGGTACATGGGAGACAAGGGTTAGTGTAGAGGTATGAGACACATGTTATATGGGCTATATATGCTACACATGGTAAAGTACATGGATAAAAAGCACTTAATAGGGTAGATCTAGTAGATTACAATGGTGGGATACATCGAGGATGATACATGGGATTCTATACTACCAGGATGAGGTGGGATGTTGGTATGGTGCAAAGTGCTAGAGGGTGATGTTGTGAAGCATGATGAATAACAATAAGGAACACCTTGGAAAAAGTGGGGGGGGGGATGAGTGATATATTATGGAGGAGTGATAAAGGGGTGTGTGTCAATGATAGATAATGGAAGAGCTGTAGTACACCTGGTTCCTATTTGCTAGGTTTTCACTAGGGACCTATCCAAGGTGCTTGAATTGCCAAGTTTTCACCATTGGATGCTTTATTTTTATTTTATGCCCTTTTTTTTTCTTTCCTTGATTTGAAAATTTTGTCCTTAGGTGAAGAATTTCTTGAGGTGAATAATGTTGGTAGGATCATTTAGGACTTCACCCTCAAGGGTAGATAGTTGATAGGCTCATGAGCCAAAAAGATGTCATAACCACATAAGGACCAAGCTAGGTGGGCTCAAACTTGCCTTTCTTTTCTTTGTCAGCTTGAACCTTCATATTCTCTTTAAGGACCATGTCACCTTCTTGAAAACTACACGGATGGACTTTCCTATTGAAATTGCACCTATGGAAACTTTGATAGACTATGAGATGGTCGTAGGCCTTTTGCCTTTTTTCATCAAGTAGGTCAAGTTGAGTAAGTCGAGCCACTCTATATTCCTCATCAAATATTTGTCCTCAAAGAGAAATGCAAAGTGATGGGAGTTCAACCTCAATAGGTAAGATTGCTTTAGCACCATAGACCAAGGAGTATGGAGTTGTGCCAGTGGCTATATGGAATGAAGTATGGTATGCCCATAGGGTGGGATTAATTTGCAAATTCCAATCACGACCAGAGTCATTGAAAACTTTCTTGAAGATTTTGAGGAGGGTCTTATTAGTTGACTTAGCCTAACCATTACCTTGTGAGAAATATGGGCTCGAGAAGTGGTGGTGGATGCAGAGGGAAGTGCACAATTCTTCCATATTTAATTTTTCAAAATTACCTCCTTGGTCTATGAAAATGGTAGCTAGGATGCCAAAGTGACATATGATATGATACAATATAAACTTGGACACCTAAACTCCTATGGCAGTAACAAGGGGAACTGCTTTGACCCACTTAGTGAAATAATTAGTGGTGGTGATTATCCACTTGTGCCCTTCTGAAGAAAGTGGCACGATAAGACCAACAAGATCAAATCCCTAGCAGGAAAAAGGCCATGGTGGTGCAATGGGTTTCAAGTCTTGTGCTAGAGCCTGGATCAAATTAGCATATTATTGACGAGGTAAACATCGTTTCAAAAATTCACATGCATCCTATTCTAGAGTAGGCCAATAATATCCAACCTAAAGGATCTGCTTTACTAGCACCATCTCGCTCATGTGAGCACCACAAAGTCTAGCGTGTACCTCTTTGAGAGCCATCATAGCCTCATTTTGATCTAAACATCGAGAGAGATCATGATAACCATGATGATATAGGGTTTGGGTGATGATAGTGTAATGGAAAGCTTTGTGAATAAGGTTTGGGTGTTGGGTTCATGTGAGGTGAGGAGATATGATAACATTTAGTAGGTAAGCATGAATTTTGTGGTACCATGGAGATTGGGGACCAACCAAGATACAGACCCTAGTTGATTCATCATTCTCATATGTAAGTTCGTGCAACTTCTCAACCAAGTAATCATACTGCGTAGCTTCATGTGGTATTTCCAAGAGAGAACCAATATTAGCCATAGCATCAGCTGCCTTATTATGGAGTCTAGGTATCTGTATGAATTGGATATGAGTGAAATTCTCCTTTAGTTGATCAACTAGATCTTTGTAAGGTAGTAACTTGTCATCCTTGGTTTGATATTCATTCAAAGCTTGTTTGATGATAAGCTGAGAATCACCATAGACCTGAAGGTCTATGATATTCCATTCAATGGCAATTTTTAGTCCAACAACAAGGGCCTCATACTCTACAATGTTATTGGTACATGAAAATTGTAGCTTGAAAGACTTAGGGATATAATCACCTTGAGGTGTAACCAAAAGTATGCCCACACCGGAGCCATGAGATGTATAGGAGCCATCAAAATATAGCTTCTAGAGTGATTGTTTTTCTATCAAACAAAGATATTCATCTAAATTCTATGATGAGTGGGTGATCTACAACTAAGGGTGCATCAGCCAAGTGATCTGCAATAGCCTGGCCCTTGATGGCCTTTCTGTCAACATATTGAATGTCAAACTCACTGAGAAGCATAACCCATTTTTCTAGGTTTCTGATGAGTACTGTATGAGAGAGTATATATTTCAATGGATCAATCTTTGATATTAGTCATATAGTATGATTCAACATGTAGTAATGTAGCTTCTGGGTGGCAAACACCACTGCTAAGCATGCCTTCTCCATTGGCATGTAGTTGAGCTCATAGCCCACTAATGTTTGGCTGATGTAATAAATAGCTCGTTCCTTTCCTACATCATCAAGTTGTGCTAGCAAAGCACCTAATGCTATAGGAGTAGCTATGATGTAAAATATGAGGGGGCACCCTACAATTGGAGAAACCAAAATAGGTGGATTAGCTAAGTATTGCTTGATGAGCTCAAAATTGCGCTGGCAAGCTAGGTCCCATTTGAAATTTTGATCTTTTTTAAGAAAGTGAGTGAAAGGTTGACACTTATTAGCAAGCTGAGAAATGAACCATCGAACTGATTGAATTTTTCCTTGCAAAGAATGAAGGTGCCTAAGTGTCTTAGGATGAGCCATATCCATGATGGCTTTGACCTTCTTAGGGTCAATGTCAATATCGCACTGTGACACAATGAAGCCTAGGAGCTTCCTTGAAGTAACACCAAAGACACACTTATTTGGATTCAACATGAGATGATATTCTACCAGTCGGTTGAACACTTCCTCGAGGTGAGATAAGTGATCCAAAGCATTGAGAGGTTTGACTAGAATATCTTCCACATAATCCTCAAGTATCTTATGGATTAGGTCATAGAAGATGATCGTCATTGCACACTGATAGGTTGCCCCAACCTTCTTTAACCCAAATGGCATCATATTGTAGTAGAATGCACCCCAAGGTGTAGTAAATGATGTCTTATGCTGATCTTCTTCTGCTATACAAATTTTATTATATCCATCCCAAATAGTTAGCTATATGAGAAATAGAGAGGTTCAAACTACCCGTACGAGAAAGGAGAGGTTCAAAGAGAGGGAAAAACAAGAGAGGGAAATTTCCCTAAGATAGGGTGGTTTGAGATACTACCCCACCCCCCCCATGCACGAGAATGAAGATAGAAGTTGAAAAGGGTGGCACGAGGCTACCTATCATGTTAAGTAAATAGGAGATCAGATTGGATTGGATGAATTGGATTCTACACATGATACTATAGATTGATAATTGGTTGTATCATTAAAGAGCTCATGACCTATGGTGAGATCCACAATCATGTCGATATTTGGTAGGGGAAAGTCATCCTTTGGACAAGCTTTATTAAGATCCCTGAAATTGGTACAAATTCTAATATCACCAAAGGGTTTGGTAATAGGTACCATATTAGAAATCCATTCAAAATAATCTATTGGTTGAATGATTTTTTCCTCTAGCAACTTTTCTAGCTCTGCTTTGACTAATAAAGCCACTTTAGGGTGCATTTTTCAAAGTTTTTGCTTGATGGGCTTGGCCCCTGGATCCACTGCTAGATGGTGTACAACTAGTTTGGGGTCCAACCCTAGCATATCCTAATATGACCATGCAAAGTGGCCTATATTTTCATGGAGAACTTCAAGAAGAAGATCTGTTTGTTCAAGTGGTAGAGAGGCTGCGATGTATGTGATATGTTGTATCTCTGTTAGACTGATGTTTAGAGGCCGAGTTTCTTCTGTCAAAACTAAAGATATAGGAGGTCGATGCTCTTGTGGGGGGACGATGAAATCTCCATCCTCAGGTGCCTCTAAGAGGTTTTGACTGTTGGATACATCCTTTATTTTTGTTTCATTTTTTGAGTCACCTAATGGCACTCCAGAGGAGTTTTCACCATGGAATGTTTTTCTTTTATCTTGTATCTTTTTTATTTCTTTTAGCCTTTCAATTTTGCGACTAGAGATTTCCTCCTCCCTAAAGTAACCCACAGGATCCAGCTTGTAGACATACATTGATGGTGGAGGTGGCTATTTATGTGGCATTTCTGCCCCCATGAATTTAAAGAGTGTGTGCTTGATAGAGAACTCGTCAACATGAAAGATGCTTGGTTGGTCCCAATCTATGAGTTTAGGGTGAGCGAGGGGGAGGTTTATGAGATTTGAGGATAACTGGTAGAACATAGAGGATCCAAAGATTATTTTGTCAAGGAAAATATTGTCATAAGCTTTCTTTTCAACTTCCTCAAGGATGTCTTCAACCTCAACGAGAGTGTTTTGGATGTTCATAAAGACGTGGCCTTCCATTGTATTGCCCCCAGTTGCGGGGAATCCATAGCCAAGCCTTTGGTTTTTTTCCCTTGGTGTGCTTCTATAGGTTGTCTCATACCTAATTCCTGGCAGCCTAAACCACCTCCTTGATAATCCCATTGCTCCATGGCCAAGTGATGTGACCAAGGATATTTCTATTTAAAGTGATCAAGAAGTGCTTCACTTTTAGGAGGTGGTTCTTTGTATAACCGTGTGTTAATGTCTGGTGTGTTTTCTTCTCCATCAAGGATACCTTTGGTGACAAAAGTGGTAGGACCCAACTGGTGAAGTAGAGAGGGGGTTTTTGGTATAGGCCCTTGATGTATTGGGCATCCTTGAGTATGTGGGTCAAGTTGTAGAGTGCCAATAGCAAAAGCATCTGTGAGACTATACTTGCCACAACCTTGGTAGTTGATCTTAACTGTACAAAGAGTGGAGGCTAAAATGGTGTCTGAATCATGGTAGGTGCTAGAGGAGCTGGCCATGGTGGTGCCAATTTCGATCCTAGGACAATGATTGGTGTATGAAGCTTCAATCATATTGCAATAAAAAAAGGGTTCAAGATCTATGTGGATGGTTATCACAGTGCCATTATGCAAAAATTTGACGCACTGATGATATGTGGATGGAATGGCCTTCATGGCATGAATACATGGATGATCGAGGAGGATGTTATATGGAAGATTAAGATTGACTACATGAAAAAGTATTTCTTGAGTGGCTAGGCCGACTCTGATAGGGAGCAAGATGGTTCCTTTAGTAGTATGCTCCAAATTGTCATATGCCTTGATGGTGATCACCTCATTGATGATATCTGCTTTAGTATATCCTATCTGCTTGATGAAATTTAGAGTACATAGGTTTAGAGCTGATCCATTATCTATCATGACACATTTAATTACAAAGTTAGAGACCATGATAGTGATGCAAAGTGGGAGGATGTGATCGAGTTCAACTACTGGGATATCAATATTTTTGAAAGATAAGGCACAAGAGGCTAAAAGATGGCTAACCAAGCTATGAAACTCAGTGGCATTTATGTCAGAGGGGACACAGGACTCACACAAAGTGCTGTCAAGGATCTCTTGATAAAGTGGGCTTGTCCATAAGAGATCCAAGATGGAGATCTGGGCCAGCATGTTTCCAAGGTCTTCCAAAATGTTATACTGTGGCCCTAGTGAAGGTGATTCTAATGGAGATGCTCGAGATGGAGGTGGTCGTGCTGATGGTGGTCTAATTTGTGTGGATATGGGTGGACCAGCTATATTGAGTCGCATCCGACGGGTAGCAACTACACATTGAGTGTTTGGGCCTTTGACATTGCTGACATTGACAAATGGTTCAACTTGGGATATGCAACCAATTAAGCTCCCATAGTCTAAGTATGCTGAGGTATAATTCTAAGACGTGTCTCGGTTGTCACCTTGTTTACTCAAAGCATTGTTAGGTTTGTTGACAGTAGGGTTTATAGGTGCCTTTCTCGGGTTCATGTTATGAGGAGGAAAAGCATTTTGATACATCATTAATCTTGCATTAGGTGAGGGTTGTGCCCCCACTATGACCTCTTTCTGGTCAATGAGGTCCTATACATAATCCTTAAGTTGCATGCATTTAAGGGTAGTGTGCCCTTTGACATGATGGAATTTGCAATATTCATTAGCTTTGTACCAGGATGCTCTAGAATGATTAGGTTCCAAGGGTTGCTTTTGTGGATATCAAACAAGGTTATCTTTGCCCAATTTTTCAAAGATTGTATCAAGAGGTTCCCCCAATGAGGTGTATGTTTGCGGTTGTCTCTGAACACAAGGTTTATTACTTGCTGACAATGTGATAGCATTAGTTTGATTATGAGGAATAGGTATTTGCTAATGAGTTTGCACGGGTGGCTAGTGATACATAGGAGGTTGCTGTTGATAAGTTTGTTGTTGGCAAAACATGGTGGGAACATTGATAGCCACCCCAACAATATGGACCTATCAAGTTTCAGTGGCACCATCTGTCACTATATTCTTGTTTTTGTTCCAATATCGAGTTTTGTCATTGCTTAAACCACAGTCTTGGGTGTTTTCTTTGTACAATCTGATTACACCATCCTTAATGAGGCCTTGCTTGCGGCCCATTCCTTTTTATTTGATGTCTTTTTATGTTTGCAAATAGTTCATAACCATATGATGAGCGAGGCTAGGGTGTGCATTGTTTATGAACATCTTGACAAGATGGCACTTAGGGATGGTGCAAGAGATCCTTGTTGTGAGGATCTTCCAGCATTGCAGGTACTCTATAAGAATTTCTCCCCCCTTTTGTTTGGTGTGGACAAGGTCCACTATAGATAATTCAGTCTAAACGAGATGGGTATATTGAGCAAAAAAGGCCTCAGAAATTTTTGCAAAATTTTTAATAGTACCTTGAGGTATACGACAGAACCATTCCAAGGCTAGTCCTACTAGGCTCTTGGGAAAGAGACGCATGAGGAACACATCATTATAAGCTACCTTTTCACAATGAATATATAATTCCTTAACATGTGTAACTAGATCACTTTTCCCCCTAAATTTGTCAAACTTGGGGATCTCAAAATGTTTAGGAAATGGAGTCAATGTGATAGTCCTATCAAATGGGTATGGGAAATCATTTTCAAATTTGAAAGGTTTGGTGTCTGTCCCATCCTTGAGGGCTTTGAGAGCATTTTTCATTTCTTCCCATTTAGATTTTATAGGTGGAGGAGTGGGTACCTCTGATCCAGGTGCCCCCGGTGTAGGATACATGCTAGAATATGAAATGTGATATGGAGAACTCTGATGACCATATGGTGCCTATGGAAAAATGGTTTGCATAGCTGGTGGAGTGGATGCAATGGTTTGTTGGAATGTGGGTTGTGCATACTATTGCATCTACTGAGGTTGGTGTGGTAGATGACTATAAGGGTGTCACCTTATGAGATAGTTCTATGTGGGTGCTTGGGCATACTGCTGGTGTGAAGATTATGGCTAGAATGGTAGTAATGTAGATAATGCTTGTGCTATGCTTTGGGAATACATACCATGCCCAATATATGTGGGTTGTGCACCTGCTTGAGAGTAGGATAGATTTGTAGTAGGTGCAAGTAGTTAATTTGCAGCAAAGTGTTTATTGTAGGGAACTGCAGTGGTATTGGATTCGGGCTATTGCTTAGAGGTGGCATGGAGAAATAGTTGGTGAGGGGTGGGAGTGAATAGCTATGCAAAGCAATGGATGATAGTGTCAGAGGTGCAAACATGACTACAGTGCTAGGGAGAAGACTAATGATAGGTGCCTGTGTCACAAAAATATTCTGAGGTCCCAAAGGAAAAGTGGCAAAAGAGCTTTGGCTAGTTACAAAGGGGTTGATAGTGATGTTTGGTGGGATGGAGGATGAGGTATTGGACCCTAATGGTGGTATTTGAGTAGCAAATGAACTAGATGTGATATGGGGTGGAAGCAAAAAGGTAGTGCTGCTAGATGCAAATGGAGGATTTGGTGGAGTGGAAAAGTGAGTGGTGGAAACAGATGCAAATGGTATACTCAAGGTTGGTTGAGATGTAGTATGCACTAATGGTTGAGTGGGAATGGGATGAGTGTTCTGTGGAATGGGAACCGACACCTGGGTTAAGGGGATATTTGGGTCTACTGGTTCTACCTGAGGTGGTTTCCATCCAAACAATGGGTGAGTAGGATCTATTATGTTGATAGGTGGTGGATGTCCAAATTCAAAGACACCAACATTGTCTCATAAGAAATTTGCCATGATGGTTTCCTTGTTGCGATCTATGATGGCATTTACAATAGTAGCATGACCAGGTTGGTTCATGAAAGCCTCAATATGTATGGATGATCTTGGTTCTTTTTGGATTTGAGGTGGTGGGTCTTATGGTGTCATGGATACTACAGAGTACAGCTGAGCTCAAGATGTGTTACCACTATGACTAGGATCCATGTCTTTTTTTTGTGTGTGCCTACCAAAATGTGTGGTGGGTGGCATGAAAGGATGCTTCTCCTAAAGATGCAAATGCAGCAAGGGATGATACTAAGGATGTCTAAAGGATATGGTGTTTGCATAAGAAGCTTGTGTTTTCTTAAAATATGAATGTGGGAAATGTGATAGTGTGCAAAAGGTGCAACCCCAACCTTTGGCTCAAGGTGATGTGGGACACCAATAACAACCTATTCCTAGCAAAGTGTTATTTTTCAAGGATACTCAAGATGATCAGAGATGTGATGCAAAAAATGTTTCTAAGTGAGTGAGGAAATAATGCTAAGATTTTAACAAATGCAGGTGGAGGATTCTTCTTCAACAACCTAAGATGAGAGGAGATGGTCTAACTTCAAATTCTTGAATGGGATAGTGTAATTCCTAGATGAGAGACTAAACCTATAACTGTGTAAGTGTATGCAGAAAAAGGAAGGACCTAATCAAAATGAGTAATAGTAGAGTTGTTGATAAGGCTCATATTAACACCATGTGAAAGGGTTAGGTTTTGGATTTTGTAGTCCCATTCAGTTTGTAATGCTACCTCAGCTCTGTCTTTCTCAATTTTATCCAATTTGGCAATCCTAGGGTTAGGGGTATGCTTCTTATGCTCTGATTTGATTTCCTTATAGGCTGGTATTTGAGGAAGCTTAGCCTTCTTAAACTTAGTCTTGGGATGGCTTGATATGAGATATTTATAAGGATTAAAATCACAACTATGGGGTTTTTGGAGGTAGTGACCATGCTAAGTGCCCTAAGCTAGGATTGACCAAGTTTGACATACATTCATTCAACAAGTAAAAGATCAAGCAATAGATAAGAACAACCAGATAGAAGTTTTAATCTCCAGAATGTGATGCTCATGCCAAGGAGTGTGTATATTTTTACAAATATTTCGAACAATCACTTCAAGCACATGAACATCCTAGATGGTTGGCTACAAAGCTAATAGTTGGTTTATCTAGGGAGTCCTCGATATAAACAAGGTACATGAGGCCCAAATCCATAGATGAAACCAAAAACTCTTTCACTTCTTAAGGGTATAAAGTTTCTTAAGGCTTAGCCTGAGTGACAAAATCTTGATCCCAAGAGAGGTGTCTTTGGATTCACCTCCCAATTTTTATACTCCATCGAAACGCTGGAGTTGAGGTCATCCCAAGGGGTGATAAAATCCCCAAGCAGGCCTCTTAAAACTAAAAACAAGGTTTTGGATCCTAGTCTTATGCACCCAAGATGGCCCACAAAGGTGACAAGGGGAGAGAAGATTCAGATGACCTTGGGCTAAAAAGCAAAGTTCTTTCACCAACTAACACTTAAGTTGTCTAGTCTAGACCTTGCAAACACACATGTTTAGGATGAAAATGTTCAATTCCAACTTGATATACATGAACAAAATAAAATGTGATCGAAGAATGAATACACAAAGAAGAGTTAGGGTCAACAAGAAAGTAAACCCACGCGCTTGGAGGTCCTCCGCGTCAAGTATCGATTGATTTCCTTTAAAGCATTCAAGAGTTGGTGTTTGTTCATTTTAAGGCCAAAACAAAGATGTGTCTAAAGCTCAATTTCAAGTGCACACTCAGAGGCCCTCCACATCAAGATTTGTTTAATTTTTATACCCAAATGAAGTGTTAGCAAGACTAATGTGCATTCAAAAAAATTTCTATCTTAGAAAAACCAATAAAAACTCAAATGAATAGAGTTTGATTCTTGTGGAGCACTTGACACCCTCTTAGGTGGACCCATCCCCATATATGGCACTGATATTGCAACCAATGGTTAGAATGATGGGTGATTAAAGAGGGTGAGTCCAACAATAAACTCACTCAAAGTGTCTTTATTTGTTTTTATAACTTAGAAAGTTTCTAAAATGTGGATTCTTTTTATGCCCCAAAAGATGAAATGTGTTTGCAAGATTGTTTTCAACATGCACCTAGAGGCCCTTCATGACAAGATGGTGTTCTTTTTAGCTTTGCATTCAAGAGTGAATTTGAGCAAACATACATTCCAATAAATTTATAAAAAAAAAATTGTTCATTTTAAGCCCAAATTGAGATGTG
Source organism: Cupressus sempervirens (assembly GCA_028749045.1). Taxonomy (NCBI): domain Eukaryota; kingdom Viridiplantae; phylum Streptophyta; class Pinopsida; order Cupressales; family Cupressaceae; genus Cupressus; species Cupressus sempervirens. Next base: position 368,195,051 of record CM053790.1, read on the forward strand.
TGTTTTGTTTGTGATTATGCATACATGTTCATTTCGTAAGATTTAACCATGCAAGATAAACAAAAAGACAATGACAATGACCAAACTTTACAAGACAGACAACATTCTTGTAGAGAGAATGCAAGAAGTAGTGTTCTCACAAGTAGGTTCGTGATCCTGCTGGAGTTTTATTTCACGGGGATGCATTCCTGTAGGTTTACCCAGGCACAAGAATGTCAAGAAAAACTAGTTAAAAAAAAAATTAAAACCATGAGCCAAAAACCCAAGAGCTCTTTTTGATAGAGCGATCTCGTAGATTTATGGCCTTACAACATTCCTGTAAGTGAGAATGACGATCTCGTGTACAAATTTTTATTACAGTTCTGAAAAGTTTAAGATAGAAAAAGTTAGCATTCCTATAAGGAAAGAATGACGATCCTGCTATTCTGAGGCATGTTCCCACTGAAAGATTGGCTGGTGGGTTTTTGGTTGGGTTTATTGACATGTTAGTCGATTGGAATTGGTTTTCTAGCATTCCGGCTAGTCTTTCCATGTTCCTGGGGCTGCGGGTTTGTGATCTCGTTGGAATATGGTGCATTCTTGAGACTACAGGATCACATTCCTGGGGTCGCGAGGATGCAGAAATTTTTGTATTTTGATCGTTTGCTAGGTGAAAATCAAGAACAGGTTTGGGAGCGCATTCTTGAGGCCTTCAATGTGGCCTTGAAAGAAAAATCAAAAAGCAAAACAAAAAAAAGATATTGCCATTAATATTAGTCTTTTATAGTTAGCCAAAACATGAAAAAAAAGCATGTAAAACTAGCATTAATGAAGATCAAAATGAACCTTGCGAGGTCTCGTCGGGCATGCCAAAATGTGTATGTGAATTTAGTGATGTTAGGAAAATAATGAAATAAACAAAGCATTCACAAAACCAAACTAACAAAACATATAAAGAGAGAAAAAGTGAGGTCCTCAAATGAGAATATGAGCCATGGATAGGCTCTCTCAATGAGGATGATTACTTGATTTGTAGATGTGTCCTTTGATATGGATGTATGCTTAATTGCTTCAATGTTGGAGATGGATAATGGAAAATTGGTAGCCTTGTGAGCTCTCAATTTGGCATTATGAAGGTATGGTTGATGGCTTTGTTTCTCAAAATGGCATTATGGCTTTGCATGAAGGATTGTGTTTTTCAAACTAGCATGATAACTTTACTAAATGCATTGTTATTAAAATGGCTTGGGAGGGAATTCCTTAAATAGGAAAGGGGCTTGAGGGATCAAGGGCTAGGATGCAAGGATGGGAGAAAGCTTATGGAAGTTTTAGATTGAATGAGAGGAGAGCACATGGATTGTGCTTCCTTACAACCAATCAGGGAGTGACACATGTCACAGGGTCATTGGTTAGGGCAAGAGGGGTTGAGGGGTCAACAAAGGAGGCTCAAAGCTCATAAAGACCCTCATAATGGCTTGTAAGAGAAATGAATGGGCTTGTAAGAGTCATTCATGGCTCTGTAAGAGCTTTTATGGCTTGGTGGTTGGGATATTTTGAGGGGAGACTTTGGCTTGGTTTATGAAAGTCTTAAGCTTGCTTAGGAATGTGAAAATGATTAGGGGATGGGTTAGGCTTGGGTTAGGATTAGTTTAGGGATGTTAGAGATGTGTAAGTGGATGGTATTGATGAGGGTGGGTGAGTTAGTGGCCAAGCTTAGTTAGTATGGGTGGATGGCGTGGATTAGGCTAAATGGAGGATTTAGGATAGTTTAGGGGCTATTAGATTTGAGGATTTTATTTATTAAAGTGATTTTAATAAATTTGGGATTTGGAATTAGATAGGAGAATAGGATTTAATTGATAAATGATAGGTTATTTGATTTATCAATTAGGACTATAGATGATTAATTAAATTAATCAGCTAGGGGATGGCAAAGGATTAATTAAATAGGAATTTAATTAATGATGCCTTTAGAGATAGCTAAATAGGATTACCAAAGCGGTGTAATGAAATTTAGGTGTCTACAGTAACCATATAGAATTATGAATAAGTGTTGTCACTAATGACAAATAAAACTTAATGCCAACACATAGGCCATCAAAAAGATGAAATTTGGAACTCTCTAAAATTGGTCAAAGTTTGCACCAAATCAAAGGTCTCATCAAGAGCTTTTTAGCAACATTTGTTTCGTCAAAAATGGAGCCTGAACATAAAAGTTATGCTTGGTCAAAGTTGGTTGACCAAAATGGTTGATGATGTCATCATGGTGTCAGTCACCCAATCAAATGAAGACATGTGCTAGTGCATAGTCAACAAGTGATGTGGCAGTAAAAAATTAGTTTTGACACGTGTTGACTTCAAGGAGGGCCACATGGCACATGTCATGTTTAGCAAATTGGTTAATGGAAAAACCCAACAAAATGGTGGTCGGTGGGGTTTGAACCTACAACCACTAGCCCTCAAAATCCAACTGGTGACTGTTGCACTACCAATGGGTGGTTGAAAATATATTCAACAATATTCTATTTGAATAGTGAATTGCTGCTAAAGTTGGTAAGGGTGGTGGTTAGTGGAGTTTGAACCCCTGACTGACTGCCTACCAAAAGTAATGGCCATCACTGCTCTATGCACATGGTTAATGACCATAATGAGCAAGTTTCTATTTAACTTTTAAAACTACTTGCCACCTTTATTAATTGAGGGTATTTTTTTGTTATACTGTTAAATTTATACCCCAAAAAATTAGTAAAGGCCAAAATGATAAAATGGCTAAAGGGGTTATTCTAGAGCTATATTTGTTAAAAGGCCTATTTATGTATTTTTTTTTTGTTTTAGCCTATTTTAGGCTAATATTATGTGAAAAGGGGGGTAGGAGGCCTTTTTAAAGGCATTTAATTGATGAAAATTATTTAGATTATTCAATTTTTTGGAGGAACTAGAAGGACAAATAAGTGATGAACAAGAGAGCGAAAATTTTGGAGCTTAGTCTTGTACATAAGAGTAGAGTAATGTTGACATATTTGAAGGGATTGATATTATAACACATTGTAATTGACTTTGGAGTTAATCAAATTGGTCCACCAATTGGAGTAGGACCTAGAGACGTAGTCCTCATAGGGCAAACTCCGAGATCAAATTGTGTTGTGCCTTTTATCTCTCATTTCTCTTTCTGTTAGTTGTTTAGGTGTTGTTCTTTTCTTCATTTCAATTACATTAATTTTCTTCAATAAAAGCATAATACTAACTTTATATAATTGGATAAAATTCCTCTATAGCAATTCTAAATTCTTCTTCTCTATTATTTCAACAGTTTTTAAAATACATAGCCACACATTTACTTCTTGGATCAGGAAAGTATATCTGATTGTTGGGATTAAGTCATAAAACTTATAGATCCTAAATTAGATCAAGTTTGGTATCAGAGCCTATTTTATAGAGAAATTTCAAGTGGTGAATGTTAACTAGGTTGAAATTGAAACAAGGAGAAGGTGAACTTGTAGAGTTCTATCTAGATATTGGGAAAAGAAGAACTTTTTCATGAGTAATGGCATCTAATCAAAATCTTCTTGAGTTTGTTGAAGAAGCCTTCTAAAGAGCTTTTGTGGAATTGAAAGCTTTGGTGGACATTTTTCTTCAAGAGAGGCATGAACAACAATTGAGAAAGGAAAAATAGGCTACGAAGAAGGAAGAAGCTAAATCTTCATCAAAAGATGACCAAGGAAAAGTAGGAGGTGGTAGTGACCCTCTTGAACCACCACCCCCATCTTCTTCATCTTCTTCCTCTTCTTCTTCTTCTAAGTTGTTTACTTCTTCTAAAAAGAAACATTCTATGAAGACATCTTTGTTAAAGCTTGATGTGAAGTTTGACTTGTTTGTATATAGTGGCAAATCAGATGCAAAAAAATTAGATAACTAGATTAAGAAGATTGAAGTTTACTAAAGGGTGTACACTCAAAAGTGTCCCACTCTAGACCCTTCTATCCAAATGATTCCATGAGTTTGGAATGTTTGGATGCCGGCTTAGAGCTACCTATCCACGGAGTGCAAGAAGTTAGTATTCAAGCATGAAGGCTCTTAGCCAAGCCTTAGAAATGTACTTCTTGCTAGTAAACCATGCAACAGGAGGTTCTTTGAGACAAGAGCAAGAATCCCTCAAGAATGCAATGCAAGTATGGAAACTAAGCTAAGATGATAATGCAAAATGTAGCTATGCTAAGCATGAATGAGAGTATTACAAAACCAAATATTAAGCTATGTGAGATTATTGCAAGAATGAAAACTAAACTAACATGCAACTATGCTAAGAATGCCATATGATCCTATGTTAATATGATGGAATGAGAGAATGTAGACAAGGAGTGAGAAGTTCTCCACAAAGCTCCCAAGAAATCTGTTAGAAAACCTGCAGCATAACAATATTCAAAAGATGGATGGATTGAGGGAGAAAGCTCTCTCCCTTTTAAAGATGTATGGATGGTAGAGGTCAAGCTGAAGATGCTGGATGATCAACGGTGGAATTCAAAAAGAGGAGTGATCCATGTGCACACACAATTCAACCAATAGAATATAAGTTGACTTGTCATATAAGACAAAAGTCACAAAGCCTTTTCTTTTAATTGCAAAATAGAAAAAAGACTTTATGTGTGCACTTTAAGTGGGTTAGAAGAATGGGGTGTTTTATTTAATTAAAAGGGGACATGTTCTTTTAATCAAATAATGAATTTAGGATAGCATAGTCAAACTATAGGTTATTATCAAATTAATTGATTATTAGCAATTTGGTCTAAGTAAATGATTAAATTAATTTAGCCAAAATGTTGAAAAGGGGGCTAATAGTCTAGATGACCATTTTTAGGTGATTAAATTTTCCCCTCTTTGACTAATGTGTGATCAATCTGGGAACACATTATGTCAAAGAAAATAGAAAGCCAAGTAGGCGGTGATAGATATAGATATCTAATTTTGAAGAATGAAATGCAGAAATAGATAGCAAGTCCTGAATGCATAGCCTGATAGCGGTAGTATTGAACATTAGGAAGATGATGTTAGGATCCAAAAAGAATTCTAACATCTAGCAAAGTGAATAGATCGAGAGCAAGTGATAAGGTCAAGCAAATGCTCTTAAGAAATAGATAGCTGTAACAATAAGCAATAGAGTATTTTTGCCCCCTCGGGATCGAAATTGAAATGAGGTAAGAGAACGCAGAAACTAGATAGACATGAGAAAATTGAGATATAGAAATGTCTGATATGACAGATAAATGATTAGAGCCCAAGAATGACTATAAGAAATTGATAAAATGCCTCAGTTTGACTAGAGTTGACCTTGAAGGATATAGCATAAAAATTTGGTCAAATCTAGTAGAGAGATGATTTAGATGTGAAAAGGTGACTAGAAGTAGATATGAAGCATAGAAATGATGAAGACATGAAGAAATGAAGATTCCCTAGCTATAATTCAAAGATTAGACCTCAAATGGTCAGCTAACTACTCAGAAGAAGGTAAAATTTTAAAATGTGATTTTGACCATCAAGATTAACTCAAATTTGGATTTTGATCCCGAAAATGAATCTAGGACATTGAAATTATTTAAGAGGTCAAAACTTTATATAATGTGATGATAAGATAGAACAGAGATGAAGTGAAAGATTAAGAAGGTGAAAAGACATGAACAAGAAGAAAGTAAAGAAATATATGAAAGGAGTTAGCCAATATGTCTGCGAAAAGATGAAGATAGAGCTCTCCCCATATGCAAGGATGCAAGACTAAGCTAGAAAATGAACCTAAAATGCAAGCTAATATGCAAAGTGGTTTACTAGCAAGAAGCACATAACATTTAGACTCTTAATTTCATCATTGAGCATTTATTAGGGACATCATGAGATCATACAACCATCACTAGTATAACTATGGGGATATGAATATGATCGATACTAGATAGGTATGTGGAAATCCAATCTAAGCATCAGAGACATGTAAGTCAAGATAACTATGCAATTAGATTCCCTAAGTTTAATTTAGCAAGATTACACCTATATCAAGGCATAAGCACCAGGATAAACCCTAAGTGCGATCTTGCAAAACAGTCAAGGATGATACATTTGTAAGTCAAAATGTTGAATAGGACAAGCATAAATGATTACAACACTAGAAAAACAAAGTATACCCACGAGAAGAAATCAAGAAATTATGTCCCATGCCCCCAGTCTTCTAGTCAATGACATCCTTGAAAGTCTATTAGGGAGGGAACACATGGCAAAGAAATCATCATAGACAACACACAAAGTAGATAAAGGTCAGCATAACTCAGTAATTTAAGTGTTAAAGTGTGTGTGTAAGTCACTTGGCCATTTCTTCAAGACTTGATTCTAATAGTGAGAAATATCGTGACATTAGAGACCATAGGTAAACTATTTGAAAAGTGTTGAAAAACACTTGATGTCAAGGTGGGGGAAGTGTTGAGAAACACTATTTTGTGAGTTGTCAAAGAAACCCTAATGCACAAGAATACCTCAATAGACTAAGCAGTTGTGCCCCCAAGACGAAGACAAGAAACAATTCCAAGCTAGGAAATGTGTAGCAAAATAGGTGATTGAGACTGATAGACATAGGTGCAAGGGTTTCAAGTAGTGCCTATTTCTAGGTTTTCACCACTTGACAGATTTTTTCAGGACTTTTTTCAATTTTTTTTGTATATATTTGTATTTTTTATTTTTTTGGTGATACATCAAAGCACCTATTGCTAGGTTTTCACTAAGATGATCATTTTTTCAGGACATTTTCTAATTTTTAGGATTTTTTTCAGCATCATATATGATTTTTTGGATTTTTTACAATAATTTAGAGATCACTAGTTCTCAAGCAAGATCACATCATTTTCTCCCAATGTCTAGCAATGTATAGGACATGATGGAGAAACAAGTCGATGGATAAGCAAAGATGGATGAAAAAGGAGCATGAAGCAAGTAAAAGTGATCCTCAAGGACTGACTCTCAAGAGTACCCAAGCTAGGGAAAGAGGTGAAATAGTCATATGAAGCATATTTTGGATAAGCAATGGAAGTAATGAGAAAGATAGCATGTAGGATAAGAAGTGAAGCCAACAAGTGTGATAGCATATAAGATAAGCAATGGAAGCTAATGAGTAAGATAGCATGAAAGCATGTAGTCCAAAAGAGTAGCCATGTCAAGAGACCTATGAGAACCATGTTTCATTTAATATGATCAAGACCAAGGGGTCAACTAGATAAGATAGTGATGGGATAGAGAAATAAAAATAAAGCTCAAGATGGAGGCTATGAGGGAATGAGAAAGAACAAATAGAGAATCTCATGGATAAGATAGCCAATATGCAAAGATAGCTTAACATTGTCAAGATCAAAGAGAGAAGAGGGGATAGATGGATGGTGGAAGAATTATGCATGATGCCTATTTGCCAGGTTTTCATCATGGTACTTATCTAAGGTGCCACAAGAAGTAGTTTTCACCATAGGATGCATTTATTTCTCTTTACTTTTGCTACCAAGGTGCCACAAGAAGTAGTTTTCACCAAGGCACATTTTCTTTTTTCTTTTCTTTTTTCCTTTTTTTTTTTCTTTTTCTTTTTTGAATTTTTAGAAAGAGCTCAAGCTGTTTGAATGTAGATAGTGCTCCAATAGAAAATATAAGTCATGATAAGCCAAGACCATAGAAAGGTATGCTCAAAGATGTTGATAGGGTGATGAAAGAGAAATGGTAGTAGGAAGAATATATTGAGGATAAGAGTTCATGTATAGAAAGTAAGTGTAAGCTTTAGAGGATTTCATGAGGGTAGTTGAAATATTCTACAAGATCAACATTGACACACACCTTGAAGGGTGTTGGAATGATGGAGGAATCATGGACGAAGTAGCTTGAGGTTTAGATGTATGAGGTGGTAGGAGAGATTTGGAAAAAAGTGGAGTGGAAGGCTTTGGAGTAATTTTAGGAAGATTTTTGGAAGAAGATGGAATGGAAGCCTTTGGAAGCTTGAATGTAAACTTCGAAATATTTTCAATATTCAAGTCTTTTAAAAGAGACTTTGGAATCCACATAGCTTTAGATTTTCCTCGTTCTTTGGGTGCTTGAGAGTGCCTTTGTATAATGATGGATTTAGGAACTCATATTTTCTTTGGTTTAGCTCTCTGAGTAGTGGACCTTTGCCGTCTCTTTTGTATATTCTCCTTCTTACCATTCACATGTCGATTAGATGGGACATAGTGATCTTTCTTTTTCAATGGATTCTTATGTTTATTCTCACTTCCAAAGGAATTGGGATTTGTGAATGAATAAGGATGATATGACTAGTTTAGATGTATAGATGGGTGAAAATTCATCAAGGATGAGTGTCTTTGTTGATCTTGAGGTATGATGGGAGAGCTAGGGAATGAGCTAGGAGTGAATGTAGGAGATGGAGGAACATAAGGCCCCAATATGGATGGAAGGTTTGAATGCTTTAGTTTAGATGGATAAGGACCAAGGATAGATTTAGAAGATGCAAATAGATAGTGGGAAGGGATATCAACATCTTTAGAATGAGCAAACATGGTCAAAGCCATCAATAGACTCATAAGTACCTTTGATAGGAACAACATTTTTAATAGAAGTACTTGAAGCTTGAGCACAATTTTGAAGTGGATATGGAGAAGTAGAACATGAGGGGATGCTTTGATCATGACAAGTAGCCTTGGATAGCATATGAAGAGAACTTTTCTCATAATTTTCAGTAAGCTCAAGGGAGATAGTGGAAGTGGTATCTTCATCATACTTAGGAGGTGGACAAGATATAGGATATGGAGAGGAAAAATATTGAAAGAGATGAAAGGGTGCTTGATCTTGATCTTTCTTAACATTTATAGCTTTTTCATTTTGAGAGACCTCTTGACATGGAGCCACTTCTAAGGACAAGGGAGAATGAAGAGTGAATGGAGTAGTGCTTGGATTGGGCATAGTAGTGTGTGAAGGTTGAGGATGTTTAGGATTAGTAGCATGGAAAAGGTTTGCAGCCAAGTGAAGGTTAGCTTGAGTTTCTTTTAGAGGTAGCCCTTGAGGATACACATAGTCAATATGGAATGTATTAGGTTCTTTATTTGATGGAGGCATGTCGGAAAGCTTTGAAATGTTGGGAGATGCACGAGTGTTGGAAGAAGTGGAAGATGTAATGGAGCCACTACTATACATAAGCTCATTAATATGATCTTTCTCAAGAAAAGTATCCTCATCACATGAGTCATTAGAGGTATCAATAATTCCATTATCAATAAAATCTTGGATTTTATGTTTCAGCTCAATGCAATTTGAAGTACTATGCTCATTATGTCGATGATAAGCACAATAGATATCCAAGAATGGATTTCCATATGAGCTAGACTTAGGTAACATGATGATCTTATTTCCAAGAAGTTTTTGCAATGTGCCATCATAAGAATCTTCTAAGGGAGCAAAAGTTATATTAGAAGTATGTCTAGGATCTTCTTGTTATTTCTCAAGTTAATAGAATGCATTCATGTCTTCATCATTATCTTGGTCAAAGATAGGTCCATCATGAAATTTTGGAATAGGCTCAAAGTAGGTATCACTTGCTTGTCCTCTAAAGAGGTCTTTAGATCTAGAAGATGAAGACATTTGATGTCTTGAAGTAGAGCATGTAGACCTAGAAGAAGAGGATTACCTCAAAGAAGGTGACTCACATGCATGTAAAGACCTTAAGGAAGATTCATGTAATGATGCAATCTTCTCCTCTAACCTTTTCTCAAGTTCAGACTTTATTTCTATCATGTGCTTAGAGAGATGAAGGTCAGAATGATCATTTGTCTCTTCTAGTTCTTTATATTTTGCATATAGATCTTGAAACTCTTTAGTGACATGGAGGATATCATGATCATCTAGATTCTGTTGAAGTTTGGTAGCACAAGGTTTAGATCCCATAGTTTTAGATGCAAAGCCAAGCATAAAAGAGCCTAGAAGATAACTTGATGTTGAAACTATAGGAGGTAGAGTGTTCACTTGCCAAGATAGTAGAGAGAGATTAAAGTGACTTTTCAAAAAATATGTCCAAGAAACTTACGACATGAATGACTCAAGTCAATAGCTAGGCAAGATGCCCAAATAGCCAAATAAATAGAGCAAGTAGGGTGACAAGTGAACAACTTTCCCAACCCAAGAGTGTAGTCAAGAAATCAAGGTAACCATTTTAGCAAAAGGATAACTAGCAAGCATGCATAGACCATGAAGATAGAAAGACCAAGAGCACCAAGACCAAAGAGTCACTTTAAGCATGTTCAAGAACTAGAGACATAGAAAATAAAAATCAAATGATGAGACTCCCCTCAGCAAGCAACACAAGAAAATGTTTGCATTTGATGTTTTGACTTGGTTGACAAAGTTTGACAATAGTTGATAGGATAGCAAGTTTGATGTTCAAAAATAATTTCTTTCCAAGAAAGATAGTGACACATGGAGTATTCTTCAAAAAATCAAGCAAGGGATAAAGCAACCTTTCATGATAGAAGCATATGTGACTTCTCAAAAGATTTCCCTAGAATTATCGTCATGTGTATGTTCAAAAGATTTTCATAGGTCTACCACATTCGAGAACACATCAAGCAATATCTACCTAAAGGACATGGTTCATTACTCAAAAACTTGGCCCATGCTTGATGCTCCTTTACCTCACACCAAGTGGTTTCCCACAAAAGATATTGGCTTTGTCATGAAAATGCCATAAACATAACCAAGGGAACACAGATGGTGAGTGTAAAATCTTAGGGTGATCCGGATAGTCCACTAGGATTGATCCTTGCACCAAGAAGTTGAGCGGATAAAAAAAGGTAGTTACTAACTTAGGGTGTTTATATAGGGCTTCCATTCATAATGTTCCTCTTGCTCCCAATTATGGGACACCTCACCTTGTGATGAGTAACTGATCTCGCGATCACAAGAGTACCTTAAACATTCTTGCCTAGTGATCTCCCTATGGTCGAAATCCCATAAGCAATCACACTAGGAAAAGACAAATACTACATCTACAAAAGTTTTGTGTCCTTGATAGCCTTGAGTTTATAGTGGGTTGGAAGAGATAGGTAATCGACTTGTCCCCACTTGGGTCGTTCCTCTCAGGTTGTCCGAGAGCAGGCTCTCTAAAGGATTCTAACTACACAAAGAGTGGATCAACTTTTGGAAGTCAAGATTTCTGATTCACCACAAGGGTGAAGAGCATACTCTCCTATTTCAATTATTTTCTCCCAAACACACTAGGAAGATTCACTTACCCCTTTCTTTTGAAACCAAATGGCAAGTCAAGATTTCTGATTCACCACAAGGGTGAAGAGCATACTCTCCTATTACCAAAAGACTCCAATCACAAGTTTTATGTGCCTATGGAAATGAACAATTATTCAATGCTGCACATAAAAACAAAAAAAACCAAGAAAGTTTGGGTTTTTATGCTTTGGGTAGCCTTGCAAACAATGTTAATAGCCGTTGCGCATTTGAAGCTTTGACATGCATTCTTTTATATGCAAGGTTTCAATTTTTTTCTTCACAAAGATGGCAATCTGCAATCACAACTTGTTAGCACCATAAGTTAGTGTGAAATAACATTAAAATACTACAATAAAAAGTGGTTAGTTGCCTCAAATATCCAAGTTATCTTCCAATCAAGTGTATGCAAAGAAAGTGCAAACTAATCACAAATGCTCTCATTTTTACTCTTTGCTTTTGATCTAGTCAAGAAGATTAGACTTTTTTGCTATGATTTCGTATCTAAAAATAAAAATTAAAAGAAGAGACTCCTATTAAAAATCAGAGAGCTTTCCAAAAATGTAAGAAATTTAAAAAATCTCTTCATTTGTGCTCTAGAGATTGATTTTGTCAAAATAGGTCAAATTTATCAAATTGAGTTTTTGATCCTTAATACGACCTCAAAATTCAAAACACAAAGAAAGAACCCCCATTAAAATTGAAAAAAATTTCTAGAAATGTAAGTTTTTCTGAAAAAGATGATGATGTGCGACAAAAAATGACTTTTTATTAAAAAAAAAAAAATTATAACTTTTGCAAATCATGTCAAAATGCTCTAAAAATTGGACTAAAACATTTTGGATACATACCCAACCTATAGAAACAATTTTAGAATCAAAATCCAAGTGGTTTAAAAGATATGATCAAATCTTTAAACCAACTAGATTTTTGGCCTTCAAACCAATCTACTTATAGGTTGGCCTTAAAACCAAAGTGATAATCCTACAAAAGCATCTAAATAGATCCAATATGCTATTGTAAAAAATTAGAGATAAGAAATGAAAGCAAATAGAGCTAGAAACTTGATTCAAGCCCCACGGTGGGCGCAAAAAATGTACACTCAAAAGTGTCCCACTCTAAACCCTTCTATCCAAACGATTCCATGAGTTTGGAATGTTTGGATGCCGGCTTAGAGCTCCTTATCCATGGAGTGCAAGAAGTTAGTATTCAAGCATGAAGGCTCTCAACCAAGCCTTAGAAATGTACTTCTTGCTAGTAAACCATGCAACGGGAGGTTCTTTGAGACAAGAGCAAGAATGCCAATATCTTCAAGGAATCCCTCAAGAATGCAATGCAAGTATGAAAACTAAGCTAAGATGATAATGCAAAATGCAGCTATGCTAAGAATGAATGAGAGTATTACAAAACCAAATATTAAGCTATGTGAGATTATTGCAAGAATGAAAACTAAACTAACATGCAACTATGCTAAGAATGCCATATGATCCTATGTTAATATGATGGAATGAGAGAATGTAGAAAAGGAGTGAGAAGTTCTCCACAAAGCTCCCAAGAAACATGTTAGAAAACCTGCAGCATAATAATATTCAAAAGATGGATGGATTGAGAGGGAAAGCTCTCTCCCTTTTAAAGATGTATGGACGGTAGAGATCAAGATGAAGATGTTGGATGATCAATGGTGAAATTCAAAAAGAGGAGTGATCCATGTGCACACACAAGTCAACCAATAGAATATAAGTTGACTTGTCATATAAGACAAAAGTCACAAAGCCTTTTCTTTTAATTGCAAAATAGAAAAAGGACTTTATGTGTGCACTTTAAGTGGGTTAGAAAAATGGGGTGTTTTATTTAATTACAAGGGGACATGTTCTTTTAATCAAATAATGAACTTAGGATAGCATAGTCAAACTATAGGTTATAATCAAATAAATTGATTATTAGCAATTTGGTCTAAGTAAATGATTAAATTAATTTAGCCAAAATGTTGAAAAGGGGGCTAATAGTCTAGATGACCATTTTTAGGTGATTACAAAGGGTTAAAAATATTTTGGATGATTCTTCCAAAATCCAATTAGCTGCTCTTAGAATGGGAGGCACTGCATTAGTCCGATGGCAGAGGAAGATCCAAGATGATCTTGCTACACACAATAAAATCATTTCATTTTGGTATGAATTTACTTCTACTTTGAAGAAATAGTTTTATCCTTTGGGTCATATGAAGTAAGCCATTATGAAATAGGAAAATTTTAGGAAAGGTAAAGGGAAGTCTGTACAAGAGTATACAAAAGTGTTTAGAAAAAAAAAGTATTAACTCTTGGAATTCCTCTCTTTACATGCAAGATACTTTATCAAAGTATATAGGTGGAATGCATTCTTATTTGAAACATATAATATTGATGTTTAGTCCTTCTAACTTTGATGAAGTATGTGTTCAAGAAACTCATATTGAAGTAGGTGGAGTCAACACAAATTTTAGTTAAAAGAAATAATTTGTTCCTCTTGACAACATCAAGAAAGGAAAGAAAATAGCCAGAGTGAAGAAAGAGGAAGGTGACAAACCTACTTGTTCACATTGTTAGAAGAAAGGACATGCAAAAGAAAAGTGTTAGAAACTGCATCTAGAGTTGAAACCAAAGTGGTTTAAGAAGGATAAAAAAGGAAAGCAAAAGTTTACAACTATTGTTCAGGATCTTGGTTCAAATTCTAGTGATGAGACAACAATATCAGCTATGGGTTTGAAAGGTAAAGTTTTTGTTGATTCTACCACTGATGTTTCATATGCTTCCACTTCCAAAAGTCATGTTGTTCCTAAAGTTAGTAAAAGGTGTGAACTTTTTCATATAAGGGTGATTTCTAAGAACACTAAAATTGATACATTGATAGATAGTGGGTCCCAAGTTAATTTTATTTTAGAACAAGTTGTTAAACACTTGGTATTGAAAACTAAGCCACATAAGAGACCTTATCCACTAGGTTGGGTGTGCAATGATAACAAATTGTGAGTCACTAAGCAATGTAAGTTAAGATTTGTAATAACATCTAAGTTCATAGATGAGGTTAAATTTGATGTAGTTCCACTTGATATCTATGGGATTATGTTGGGTAGCCCATACTTATATGATAGGAAAGATATCTTCTACAAGGAATATAAAAGGTATCATTTATTTAAAAATAGAATTGAATACATTATAAGAGCTGATCACATGAAGAATGAAAGATCAATTGTAAACACAATACATTTGAAAATAATTGTAAATGCAAGTAGTAAACTAACTCTCATGTCTATAGCAGCTAATGAGGATTAGGTGCAAGCAAAATCAAGTCTTCAACTAGTGATGGTAAAAGAGGATTTGAAAGGTTCATTTTCTAATTTTTGTTTTTATATGGGAGGTCCAAAATATTGATACTTTTTCCATTTCATCAATTATTTTAGTTTTGTTGTTTCTACTTCTACTACTTGGTACTTTATGGATGATGGATGTAACAATGAACATTGGTGGATATATGGTCGATTGTATTAGCAGTGCTATTTCATTCTTCATAATGTGTGTGATGGTTCATATATTCAGAATTCCAATAATTTGTACAGGTGATATTGGACAAGTGAGGCAAACATGCCCTCATTTTGATCTTATGTAAAAATAAACTTTTAGAGGTTCAAAATCTTTTTATCAGTAGGGAGGCTTGATTTGGAGGATATCTTCATTGAAATTTGAAGTATCTCCAAAACTCCAATAATTAGTACCATGTTGAAGTCCTCAAAATTTTGAATCCAACACAACGTGAATGAACAAAAAAAGAGTCTATATGCTCAAGTTATGGCCAATCAAAGATTGGTCAAACCTTGGGTCAAAGGTTGTCAGAAAGGAAAAATTTGGAACTCTCCAAAACTAGTCAAAGTCAGCACCAAATTGAAGGTCTCCTCAAGAGCTTTTCAACAATGTTCGTTTCGTTGAAAATAGAGCTTGAACACAAAAGTAATTCTTGGTTAGATTTGGTTGACCAAAATTGTTGATGATGTCATAATGGTGTCAATTGCCCAATCAAATGAAGACACATATCAGTGCATAGTTAGTAGGTGACTGGGCAGTAATAAATAAGTTTTGACACGTGTTGACATCAAGGAGGGCCACATGGCACATGAAATGTTTAGAAAATTGGACAAATGATGGTCGATGGAGTTTGAACCTATGACCACTAGCCCTTAAAACCCAACCGGTGGCCATTGCACCACTGGTGGGTGGTTGAAACTATATTCAACAATATTCTATTTAAATAGTGAATCATTGCTAAAGTGGGTAAGGGTGGCAGTCAATGGGGTTTGAATGCTCGATCAACCACCTACCAAAAGTAAGTTAATGAATATAATAAGCAGGTTGTTATTTAACTTTTAAAACTACCCGCCACTTTATTAATTAAGGATTTTTTTTGTTATATTGTTAAATTTATACTCCCAAAAATTAGTAAAGGCCAAAATGATAAAAAGGCTAAAGGGGTTATTCCGAAGTTGTATTTGTTAAAAGGCCTATTTATGTTTTTTTTTTTTCAGCCTATTTTAGGCTAATATTATGTATAAAAGGGGGGTAGGAGGCCTTTTCTAAGGCATTTAGTTAATGAAAATTATTTAGATTATTCAATTTTTGGGAGGAACTAGAAGGACGAATAAGTGTTGATGAAGAGAGATAAAATTATGGAGGACATATTTCAGTCTCGTACATCAAAGTAGAGTAATGCTAATGTATTTGAAGGGATTGATATTGTAATACATTGTAATTGACTTTGGAGTTAATCGGATTGGTCCACTAGTTGGAGCAAGACACATAGACATAGTCCTCATAGGGAAAACTCCAAGATCAAATTGTGTTGTGCCTCTTATCTCTCATTTCTCTTTCTGTTAGTTGTTTATGTGTTGTTATTTTCTACATTTCAATTACATTAATTTTCTTTATTAAAAGCATACTATTAACTTTACATAATTGGACAAAATTCTTTTGTAGCAATTCTAAGTTCTTCTTCTTTATTATTTCAACAGTTTTTAAAATGCATAGCCACACATTTACTACTTGGATAAGGAAAATATATATGATTGTTAGGATTAAGTCATAAAACTTATAGATCCTAAATCAGATCATGTTTGGTATCAGAGCCTATTTTATAGAGAAATTGTAGGTGGTGAATGTTAACTAGGTTGAAGTTGAAACAAGGAGAAGGTGAACTTGTAGAGTTTAATCTAGACATTGGGAAAAGTAGAAATTTTTCACGAGTCATGGCATCTAATCAAAATCTTCTTAAGTTTGACATAGAAGCCTTCTAGAGAGCTTTTGTGGAATTGAAAGCTTTGGTGGAAATTCTTCTTCAAGAGAGGCATGAACGACAATTGAGAAAGGTGGACAAGCCTAGGAAGAAGGAATAAGCTAAATCTTCATCAAAAGATGACAAAGGAAAAGGAGTAGGAGGTGGTAGTGACCCTCCTAAACCTCCATCCCCATCTTCTTCTTCTTTTAAGTTGTTTATTTCTTCTAAAAAGAAACATTCTGTGAAGACACCTTTGTTAAAGCTTTATGTGAAGTTTGACTTGCCTATATTTAGTTGTGAATTAGATGCAGAAAAACTAGATAGCTAGCTTAAGTAGATTGAAGTGTACTGCAGGGTTCAAAATATTTTGTATGATTCCTCCAAAATCTAGCTAGCTACTCTTAGAATGGGAGGCAATGCATTAGTTTTGTGGGAGAGTAACATCCAAGATGATCTTGCTACACATGGTAAAATCATTTCATCTTGGTATGTATTTGGGTCATATGTAGCAAGCCATTATGGATTGGAAAAATATTAGGCAAGGTAAAGGGTAGTCTGTACAAGAGTGTACACAAGTATTTAGAAAGAAGGCATTAACTCTTGGAATTCCTCTTTACATGCAAGATACTTTATTGAAGTACATGGGTGGAATGCATTCTTATTTGAAGCATATAATATTGATGTTTAGTTCTTCTAACTCTTATGAAGTATGTGTTCAAGCAATTCATATTGAAGTAGGTGGAGGAAACACAAATTTTAGTTCAAAGAAAGAATTTGTTCCTCTTGAAAACATCAAGAAAGGAAAGAAAACAACCTCCATGAAGAAAGAGGAAGGCGACAAACCTACTTGTTCACATTGTTAGAAGAATGGACACGCAAAAGAAAAGTGTTGGAAATTGCATCTAGAGTTGAAACCAAAGTGGTTTAAGAATGGTCAAAAAAGAAAGCAAAAGTCTACAACTATTGTTTAGGATCTTGGATCAAATTCTGGTGATGAGACAACAATATCGGCTATGGGTTTGAAAGGTAAAGCTTTTCTTGATTCTACCACTACTATTTCATATGCTTCCACTTCCAAAGTTCATGTTGTTCCTAAAGATAGTAAAATGTGTAAACTTTTTCATATATGGGTGATTTCTAAAAACACTAAAATTGATACATTGATAGATAGTGGGTCCCAAGTTAATTTGATTTTAGAAGTTGTTAAACACTTGGCATTGGAAACTAAACCACATAAGAGACCTTATCCACTAGGTTAGGTGTGTAGTGATAAAAAATTGCGATTCACTAAGAAATGTAAGTTAATATTTACAATAACATCTAAGTTCATAGATGAGGTTGAATTTGATGTAGTTCCACTTGATATCTATGGGATTGTGTTGGGTAGCCCATACTTATACAATAAGAAAGCTATCTTCTACAGGGAACATAAAAGGTATCATTCATTTAAAAATAGAATTGAATACATTATAAGAGCTCATCACATGAAGAATAAAGGATCAATTGTAAACATAAGACATTTGAAAATGGTTGTAAATGCTAGCAATAAATTGACTCTCATGTCTATAGTAGCTAGTGAGGATTAGGTGCAAGAAAAATCAAGTCTTTAGCCAGTGATGGTAAAAGAGGATTTGAAAAGTTCATTTTCTAATGATGTTTTTGTATAAGAGGTCTAAAATGTTGATACTTTTTTCATTTCATCAGTTATTTCAGTTTTGCTGCTTCTACTTCTACTAGTTGGTACTATGTGGGTGATGGACGTAACAATGAACACTAGTGGATATATGGTCAATTGTATTAGCAGTGCTATTTCATTCTTCATAATGTGTGTGATGGTTTAGATATTCAGAATTCCATCAATTTGTGTAGGTGATACTAGACAAGTGAGGCAAACATGCCCTCATTTTCATCTTATGTAAAAATAAACTTTCAAAGTTTTGAAAGCTTTTTTAGTGGGGAGGCTTGATCTAGAGGATATTTTCACTAAAATTTGAAGTATCTCCAAAAATCCAATAATAAGTACCATGTTGAAGTCCTCAAAATTTTGAATCCAACACAACTCAAATAGATGAAAATGGAGTTTGTATGCTCAAGTTATTTCTAGTCAAAGGCCATTAAAAAGGAAAATTTTGGAACTCTCCAAAATTGGTCAAAGTTGACACCAAATCAAAGATCTCATCAAGAGCTTTTGGCAATGTTCAGTTTGTCAAAAATAGAGCCCAAAAACAAAAGTTATGCTCGATCAAAGTTGGTTGACCAAAATAGTTGATGGCATCATCATGGTGTCAGTCACCCAATCAAATGAACACATGTGCCTGCGCACAGTTTGTAGGTGATGTGGTAGTAAAAAAATTGGCTTTGAGGGTTTGAACCTATGACCACCATCCCCCAAAACCTAGCCATTGGTCATTGCATTGTTGGTGAGTAGTTGAAACTATATTCAAAAATATTCTATTAGAATAGTGAATCACCACTAAAGGTTGTAAGGGTGGCAACCAATAGGGTTTTAACCTCTGACTGACCACCTACCAAAAGTAATGGCCACCGCTAGACTATGCACACTGTTAATGACTATAATAATGAAGTTGCTATTTAGCTTTTGAAATTACCTACCACCTTTATTAATTAAGGGATTTTTTTGTTATATTTTTAAAT
The DNA here is from genome assembly GCA_028749045.1 of Cupressus sempervirens. Classification (NCBI taxonomy): domain Eukaryota; kingdom Viridiplantae; phylum Streptophyta; class Pinopsida; order Cupressales; family Cupressaceae; genus Cupressus; species Cupressus sempervirens. The sequence continues at coordinate 368,214,260 of CM053790.1, forward strand.
TTATACCCCAAAAAATTAGTAAAGGCCAAAATGATTAAATGGGTAAAGGGGTTATTTTGAAGTAATATTTGTTAAAAGGCTTATTTATGTATTTTTTTTGTTTTATCCTATTTTAGGCTAATATTATGTATAAAAGGGGGGTAGGAGGCCTTTTTCAAGGCATTCAGTTGATGAAAATTATTTAGATTATTCAATTTTTGGGAGGAACCAGAAGGATGAATAAGTGCTAAGGAAAAGAGAGAAAATTCTGGAGGACATATTTCAGTCTCATACATTGGAGCAAAGTAATGTTGATGTATTTGAAAGGATTGATATTGTAACACATTGTAATTGACTTTGGAGTTAATCAAATTGGTCCACTAGTTGGAGCAAGACCCAGAGATGTAGTCCTGATAGGTTGAACTCTAAGATCAAATTATGTTGTACCTCTTATATCTCATTTCTCTTTCTGTCAGTTATTTATGTGTTGTTCTTTTCTGCATTTTAGTTACGTTAATTTAATTTAGTAAAAGCATAATATTAACTTTACATAATTGGATAAAATTCCTCTGTAGCAATTCTAAATTCTTCTTCTCTATTATTTCAATAGTTTTTGAAATACATAGCCACACATGTACTACTTGGATGAGGAAAGTATATCTGATTGTTGGGATTAAGTCATGAAACTTATAGATCCTAAATCTAATCATGCACAATACTATAGAAAATTCATAATGCAATTTAGTAAAATTTGTGCTCCTATGTTAGATACTATCAAGGGGGGAATGAAACCTAAGTTTGTATGAAATGAAAATGCTAACAAGAGCTTTGAGTTACTAAAGGAGATAGCTACCCAATCTATTTTAGAGTTACCAATATTTGAGAAGCTTTTCACCATTGAGTGTGATGGTAGCAATATAGTAATTTGGGATGTTCTAATCGAAGAGGGAAAACCAATGGTTTTTCATTCATAAAATTTATGTGAAGCAAGAAGAAGAACTTTTCATATGACCTTCAGATGTATGCATTGGTGCAAGCTCTAGGGAAATGGAGGCACTATTTTCTCCTAAAGGAATTTATTGTGTATTCAAACAATCAAATAGTTAGTTTCTGGAATTCACAAGAGAATTTGAGTCACAAGCACATGAAGTGGGTTTAGTACCTACAAGCTTATAATTTTAATATCAAATACAAGAAAGGTGTCTTCAATAAAGTGGTAAATGCATTGTCTAGAAGGTCTTTCATAGTCTAAGAAATTCAGTTGTAGAGCATGGGTATAGATCATTTCAAGGATCTATAGGGTGATGATGAGGATTTTATAAAAAATTATAAGGTATATGCTAAATACAAGAATCATTTTCATAGTAGATATGTTGAGTATACTTTTCAAAGTGATCTTCTATTTAAAGGGAATCTATTGTGTGTCCCTAGAGGCTATATTAGAGAGAATTTCATACAAGAAAAGCCTAATGGTGCTTTGAGTGGTCATTTTGGGATCACTAGGACTAACAAGAACTTTTTTCAAGGTTCTATTATTGGCCAAGGATGAATTTTGATGTAAGGAGGTATGTGGAAAGTTGTGTTATATGTCAAAAAGCCAAGGGAACTTCTTCAAATGCAGGCCTTTATCAATCACTACCTATTCCTATTAGGCCACGAGAATGTTTAACTATGGATTTTATAGCTGGGTTGCCCAAAGCAAGATGGCCTACTTTTTACCATGTAAGACCACCAATGATGCTAGTCAAATAGCCTCTCTTTTTCTTCAAATAAATAGCAAGAATCCATGGGTTATCTATCAACATTGTGTCAGAAAAAGACACTAAGTTTATGAGTCATAGTTGGAAGATTCTTTGGCATAGGTTAGGCACTAACTTAACCTTTAGGTCAGCCCACCATCCCCAAACTAATGGTTAGACTGAGGTTGTCAATAGAAGCCTTGGGATCTACTAAGGTGCTTAACTAAGGAATATGGTCAAAAATGGGATCAATTGATTAGGCAAGCTAAATATGCCTACAATGACACTACCAATAGATCAACAAGGAAGAATCCATTTGAAATATTGTATGGACTAAATCCTAGAGGTGTTTATGAATTGAGAGATTTGAAGGATGAAGTGAAAGTAAGTGGATATATATATGAATTTACATATGCTATGCAAGAGATACATGAAACAATGAGGAAAACCTTGACAGAGAATACCCTAAAGCACAAAGCCAAGGTGGATGGAAGTAGAAGGATAGTTCAATTTAATGTTGGTGACTTAGTTATGGTGCATTTTAACATGTCAATACTTCAAAAAAGAGTCCCTCACAAGTTGAAAATGAGGAGGATAGGTCCCTATGTTATTTTGGTTAAGTATGGCGATAATGTATTTAAAGTTGAGCTACCAGAAGATAATGGACTATCTCCTATTTTTAACATTGTAGACTTAGTCCATTACAAAGGACCATAATAATATATGGATCAAAGTCTTTATGAAGTGATCAAAGATGTGGAAGATCTACAATTACCTACTTCTATAATCATGGGAGCTAAGAGTGTATTGGACACTAGAGTCTATAAATAGATTAGACATAAAGCATACAAGGAACACTAAAAAAGAAGCATAGATAGATGGATGTTGATGTAGTATGGATAAAGGAGTTAGAATTCAAGAAGATGGGAGTTGATCCAAACATAGTAATCCAAGTGCAGATTGATCTTTTCATTTTGGGAAGGATGGTGTAGGATCACTGTTGGAAATATAGATGGAATAAATGAGAGGGGGGTGAATTAGTTACCACAAAAAAAAATCCATAGATCCCTTAGATGTCTAATAAAACTAGTTATTGTTGTCACTCGATAAACATACAAAAAAATGTTGTAACTCGGTAGATGCAGTGTATGTTAACTTATTACTAATTTTTAAGCATTCATAGTGATTAACATGAAACCATAAAAGAAATAACATGAACACATGAGACACTAGATTTAATGTGGAAACCCAATATGGAAAAAACCACCAAGTAACTAGCTACTAATTTTCACTCTTCTGAAGTGAGCCCTATTAGGAGCCAACCTAGTTAAAAGTTACAAAACACACTGTTAGGTGTGACCTTGTTAAATGATTTAATCACCTTGTTAGGAGTGGCCTTGCTAGAGGTCTTTAGAGAAATTCAAAAGAACTATCACCTTGTTAGACTAACTTTGTTAAGAGATTTAGAAATCACTGCTACAATGGTGAGAAAGTAACAATGAATAGACCTGAATGAGATGCAACTAAATTGCTAATATAGATCTTTGTTCTACTCCACTAGATCCTCTCTGATCAAATAAATCTTTTCTACTCCTTAATTATATTTAACCATCCTTCAAAATTTTCTCACACTTACTTCCTCAATCAATACACTTGCATGCTCACTCATCACACTTTTGAATTCTCAACTTGATCTTTTATTTATACCTTACAAATTGCCAAGTCGGCTCATTTACAACTTACAATTACCAATAATCATTACATCAGTTGGCTACAATCATTACATAAATAATTAAACTTTATTTCCAAAAATAATAAAATCCTTCATCGGTTGACCCTGTTTGGTAAACACTATTCCAGAACTAAGTTCTAGTGTTAACCAACAGAGGCTCAGTTAACACTGTGAACTTTGCAAAATCCTTTGGAGACTGAGTTAACTCAGTAAACATTTATTTTCCTTTGTTAACCTTGTGAGTTTGGTTAACACTTTTCCACAAAATCCTTTAATGCCTGAGTTAGCTCGGTAGAAACTATTTCCACATAGTATTTTCTAGGAACACTTGGTAGACACTAAAATTTCCTTTGCCGACCAACTGAGCTTGATAGACTCTATCTACTAACTAATATGACATTTGTGTAATATCAAAGCCAACAAATAATTGGATGATTGTATCCAACAATCTCCCTCTTTGGAATCGATGGCAACACAACATGTCATAGCGGATGAAATTTGAAAACAAGTCTTTACCTAACAGAACATTTCTCCCTCTTAGATTTTATGCCACAAACTTCTCTAATGCAATAATCCCCCTCTGTGAAGGAATTACATAGCTTCTTTTCTAAACTAAAAACTCTCCACAAATAGATTCAAATTTTAGAAAGATATGATAGTAAACTCTCCCTCGTTGACAACACATACCAAAGACAACACATATCATATGAGTAACAATGTACCTTGAGTACTGATTCATATGCAATGTTCCCATGACTATGCTACATCAATTGATAGATATTCAACTTAGTTCCTATTGATGCATCACTAAAACTTCATTTTAGTGAACTTCAAATAGGGGAATGACCCTTAAATTACCTCTTAGATACAAGAATGCATCCTTAAGTAATGGCTTGGTGAATATGTTTTCAATCTATTCTTTTGTATGGACATATTTGAATCTAATCTCCTTATCTTGCACCAATTCTTTGACAAAGTGATACTTTATAAAAATGTGTTTGGTTTTGGAATACATCACTGGGTTCTTTGATATGTTAATTGCACTCTTATTGTCATAAAACATAACAATTGGTTCTTTGATCTCCACCTTCATGCCTTCCAATAACTACTTAAAACAAACAATATTAGAATATTTTATTCCTACTGCAACATACTCTACTTCTATTGTAGATTGGGATGTGCAATTTTTCTTTTTACTTGTCCAAGATACCAATCTTTTGCCAAGAAAGAATGCTCCTCCACTTGTACTCTTTCTGTCATCCAGATGACCAACCCAATCAGCATCAATAAACACTTTTAAGTCCAATTTTTCTCCAAATTTGTACCACAATCCATAATCTTTAGTACCTTTCAAGTATGTCAAGATCCTATTGATTTCCATCATGTGATTTTCTCTTGGTTTTTCTAAAAATCTTGCTACAATACCAACTGTAAGAGCAATATTGGGCCTTGCAACTGTTCATCTAGTTCTTCCATACCAAACTTCTTGATTATCTCCTTGATGCATTTAGACTGAGTGGTGTAGATACCATTCTTTCTCTACTGAATCTAAAGACCAAAAAAGAATTTAATCTCTCCAAAAATAGACATTTCAAATTCCTTGTTCATTTGCTATGAAAATTCTTTGCATTGATCATCATTTCCTATAAACAAAGTATCATCTACAAATATTTCTGCCAAAACAATCTTATTATCTAGTCCTTCTTTGATGTACAAGCTACTCTTATCATTAGTTCTCTGAAAACCAATCTAAATAAGATAGTTATCTAATCTCTAATACCATGCTCTAGGGGCTTGTTTTAGACCATATAATTCTTTGTGTAATTTTCATACCATGTCCTTGTTGTCTGGATCAACAAAACCTTTAGATTTCTCAATGTAAACTTCTTCATCAAGAATACCATTGAGAAATGTAGATTTGACATCCATCTGATATACCTTAGATCCTTTGTATGTAGCATATGCTAATAAGGTCTTGACACCTTCCAATCTTGCAATAAGAGCAAAAGTCTCACCATAATCAATTCCTTCTTCTTGAGAGTAGCCTTTACATACCAATCTAGCTTTGTTTCTTGATACCTTACCATCTTTGTTCAACTTATTCCTGAATACCCACTTTGTTCCAATCACATTTTTATCTTTAGGCTTGGGTACAAGAGTCCATGTTTTGTTCTTCTCTATTTTTTCTATCTCTTCATTCATAGCCTCAATCCAACTTTCATTTTCTAATGCATCTTTACATTACTAGGTTCAAAATCAGCAAGTAAACAAGTACCTTTTAGCTTATTTCTTGTTATAGTACCTTCAAATTTTTATCCAATAATCTAATCTGGTGCATGATGTCTCTTGACATGTTTGGCCAAAATAGGCTCCTTGCCTTTTGAATGAATTGCACTATCTTCATTTAGAGTTTCAACTTCTAGCTCTGGTCAATTTATCTATAGCTTGGGTCCTTCAAACTTGGTAGGCATTAGCTTGATAGCTTTAGACTGTAACTCAGGTCCTTGTGACTTGATTGAAACTTCTTGCAACTTAGTGACTGAGGAAGACTCAGGAGTAGAAGTCACTTGATTAATAGGTGTATCTGGCAACGTATCAAGTTCAATGAAAACAAATCTCCTATAATCTTCTAGTTCCTTTTTTTCTTTCTTCTTCAGTCCTTTCTAAAAACTCATCAACTTTCACATATGCACTTTCTATGATTTTATGAGCAGACAAATTCAAACATCTATATACCTTACTCTTGCAAGAATATCCCAAAAATATACCTTCATCACCCTTCACATCAAATTTTCCTTTTCTAGATTCTTTCAAAATGTAACATTTACTTCCAAATACTTTTAGGTAACTTACATTGGGTTTATAGCTATACCATAACTCATAGGGGGTTTTGAATGAGTCCTTCTTCAACTGTACTTGGTTCAAGGTATGAGCTACAGTGTTGATAGCTTCCTTCTAGTATTTGATAGCAATGTTCTTTACAATCATTAAAGTCCTTGCATAGTCCATGATAGATCTATTCCTCCTTTTAGCTATTCAATTCTGTTTGAGAATTCTAGGAGCTGATACTTGTCTTTTGATTCCTTTTTCAATGCAAAAGTTATTAAATTCATGGGAGATGAATTCACCACCTCTATCTAATCTCAAACATTTCAGTCTTTTCCCTATTTCCTTTTCTACTCTAGCCAAATACCATTTGAACTTCTCAAATGCTTCTAACTTCTCTTTCAAAAATATAATAGTCATCATTCTAGAGTAGTCATCAACAAAAAGAATGAAGAACTTTTCTCCAGTATAGCTCTCAATTCCAATAAGTCCACACAAATGAATATGCACAATTTCCAAAATATCTTTAGACTAATAATTTTTACTTTTAAAGCGAGTCTTTCCCATCTTATCAATCTAACAATTCTTGCATAGACCAACATCAAGCTTCTTTATACTAAGAATTCCTCTTACTTTCTTGAATTTTCTTATCTTTACCAAGTTATCAAAATTCACATGACATAACCTTCTATGCCGTAACCAACTTTCTTCAACTTGAGCAATAAAACATGAGCACTCACCAAGTTCAAGATAAAACAAGTTACCTTTTATTTGTATGCCTGGTCAAATTAGCTTTCCTTTGTCATCTAGTAGTCTTGCCTTTCCATGCATGAATTCCACCTTGAATTCAATATTGATTAGCTATGCCACACTCAATAGATTGTGTTTTAGTCCTTCAACCCAATAGGCATTATCGCATATAAGCTATTTGGTTAGTGAGATTCTTCCTCTTCCTTTCATGCAACAAGGTTCATTATTTCCAAACCTTACACTACCACCATCATAGTCTTCAAATTGTTCAAACTTTGTTTTGTCACCAGTCATATGATGAGAACAACCATTGTCTATGATCCACGTATCATTTTTTCTCACATGAGAGATAAGTGTCATCTCATCTTCCTCATCATTATCATATTCATCTTTTATAGTAACGTAGACAATTTCATCTTCACTATTATCAGAATCCTTAGAATCTTTAGCCGTAAAACATGTTTTCTTACCTTTTTCCTTGAATGATTTAAAGTCTTTCTTGCCATTGCACTTGTGACCTTTCTTCTCATCCTTGTTTTTTTTGTTTGGGCACCTAGCAGCAATATGACTAATTTCCTCACATGAAAAATAGATTAGAGGAACCTTACCCTTGTATTTTCCTTTGACTCTAGAATATTTCCTTAGAAGTAGAGCTTCAACCACCTCAAGATCACTTTCAAAACTTTCTTCTAATTCTTCTTCACTTTCTAACTGAGAATCCTTTATCTTCTTGCTCTTTTCTTTAAGTGAAAGCTTGGCTCCAAATTTTGATTCAATGTTCTTGGAAGCTGGAACATAGTTGTCATAGTTATCTAGCTCAAATGTAGTCAATCTTCCTACTATGGCTTCTAAATTTATCTTATGATTTTCTTCATAGCAAAAACCCTAATTGCATAAATGGGAAGCAATGTTCTAAGAACTTTACTTACAACTATTTTCTCTTTGATGTCTCCTCCAGAAGCTTTGATTGCATTGATACTTGCTTTGACTCTTTTGACATATTTGGAAATGTTTTCATCATCTCTCATTCTCATCTAATCAAATTGTGCTCTTAGGCCTTTTGCTTTGGCTCTCCTCACATTGTCATCACCTGCATAGATTTTTTTCAGCTTGTTCCACATTTCAAATGTAGTTTTTCAGTCTTTGATATCATCAAATTCTTCATAGCTTAGAGCAAATGCAATGTCTATCATCATGGTGTTATGAGTCTTCTTCTCAACAATGTCATTAATAGATAATGTACTAGAAGGAGTGACATATTCTTCATCAAGGTATTTCAATCCTGTATCTCCAATGGAAGCTACATGAAGTCTCATCAATCCTTGCCACGCTGAAAAGTTATCCCTATTAAGCGTTGGAATTTTCTTCTTGTAAGACATCTTGATCTTTAGCTTAGATCCTTGAAATCCTTCCTACAAGCATGAAAATATTTGATACCAATTGTTGGAAATATAGATGGAGTAACTAAGGAGGGGGGGGGTTTGAATCAGTTACCTTAAAAAAAAATCCACATATCCCTTAGATGTCTGGTAAAACTAGTTACCATTGTCACTCAGTAAACATATAGAAAAATGTTGTAACTCAGTAGATGCAGTGTATGTTAACTTATTATGGATCTTTAAGCATTCACAATGATTAAAATGCAACTATAAATAAAATAAAATGAACACATGAGACACTAGATTTAACATGGAAAACCAATATGGAAAAAATCACTAAGTAACTAGCTATTGATTTTCACTCTTCTGAAGTGAGCCTTGTTAGGAGCCAACCTAGTTAAAGGTTACAAAGCACATTGTTAGGTGTGACCTTGTTAAAGGATTTAATCACCTTGTTAGGAATGGCCTTGCTAGAGGTCTTTAGAGAAATTCAAAAGAACTATCACCTTGTTAGAGGATCTACAAAATAACTGTTAGACTAACTCTATTAAGAGATTTAGAAATCATTGGTACAATGGTGAGAAAGTAACAATGAATAGACTTGAATGAGATGCAACTAATTTTTTGATATAGATATCTATTCTACTCCACTAGATACTCTCTAATCGAATAAATCTTTACTACTTCTCAAGGATATTTGACCATCCTTCAAAATTTTCTCACACTTACTTCCTCAATTAATATGCTTGCATGCTCACTCATCACACTTTTGAATTCTCAACTTGACCTTTTATTTATACCTTACAGATTATTAAGTTGGCTCATTTACAACTTACAATTACCAATAATCATTACATCAGTCGGCTATAATCATTACATAAATAATTAAACTTTATTTCCAAAACAATTAAATCCTTCATTGGCCAACCCTACTCGGTAAACACTATTCCATAACTAATTTCCAGTGTTAACGAACAAAGGCTCAGTTAACATTTTGAACTTTGCAAAATCATTTGGAGACTAAGTGAACTTGGAAAACACTAATTTTCCTTTGTTAACCTTGCGAGTTTGGTTAACACTAACTTCTTTCACTAAATCCTTTGATGCCCGAGTTAGCTTGGTAGAAACTATTTCCACAGAGTATTTTCTAGGAATGCTCGATAGACACTAAAATTTGCTTTGCAGACCAAGTGAACTTGGTAGACTCTATCTACTAACTGATATGACATTTGTGTAACATCAAATACATCACACAATTGGACAATTGTATCCAATAGAGCACACCTAGGCTAACCTCTCCATGTCTAGTATTTTGGGATTATTTTTCCAAGATTTTTGGGAAGTTTTGGCAAGAAAGTGGAAAAAGTCATTGTTAAGGGCTAATTGGAACTAAGCCTAATTAGGCTTCATAGAGACTAAATCTTGAAATTGATAGGAAAAAGACTTGAATATCTTTCCAAATGGATCCAATAGGAGGCAAATGTAATATTTTCATGATGATGGATACCCCTAAAATGAAGAATGGAGTTTGTGGGAAAGTTGCACTTAGAACTTTCTAAGTAAAGGTGAAGGATTGCACTATCTAAAGGTATTAGTCCTTCAAGGTTGAGCACAAGGGTTAAGAAATATTTGAGAAGAGTTGGAATTGGACTTAGTTAATCACCTAAGCCAATTAGGACCTAGAGGAGACTAAGTTCCTAGAATAGACAAGATAGTTCACTTGGTAGCAGCGCAAGCAAGCCTTCGAACACATACATCACAAGACCACTTCTCTCTCTCTCTCTCTCTCTCTCAAGGTTGAGTAATTATTTTCACACCCAAGAAAAAAACACCCTCAGAATGAAAGAAAAATAATGAATCAAAAAATATCTATACTTATTCCTTAACAAGAAAAATCAATAAAATATAAGGATAAATGCATACAACACATGTTCATAATCCATTAACATACTAATCTACAAAAAAACATGAAAAGAGTATTCTCTTGTAAAAAACCATCAACCTTTTTCAAAGTAATGTAAATTAAAATTTTATAAGATCCCTTTTCCCTTAACTTCCAATCTCCAAAACCCTAATGTCTCTAAAACTAGAGAGTGGGTGAACACTAACTAAGTTGTACAAGGCCCTCTAAAAATGCCTCCAAGATCTCTAACCAACCCACTATCTTAGTATGGAAATAATATAAATAATTTTTCTCTTCCACTATCATCCCCTTCCATAAATGTAAGCTTGGACAAATGTGAGAGTAAGGGTAAAGTCACATGACTTCTCCATTTTTGCAACTTGTAAAAAGTGGCTTATTTGGAGGGTCATTGAATTTATTTGAACCTTGTAATGGTGAAAAATAGGCTTCTAACTCATAGTACTACCATATGGGTACTTAGATTACACTAAAATGATAATCTAGAACCAATTTTTAGCCCTCAAAAGTCACTAATAAGTTTGAATTCTAAATTTATCTTGATGGGGACTTGACATAACAACTCTTAGCAAGTGGTGTTAACTTAGGCATGAGCTATTGGGTTTATTTTTAAGTTAAGTCTCTCTTGCCACACTCTAATTGACATGTCACTTACACATAAATATCACAAGTGTAAAATGACACCATAAAAGCACATTAAACATTACAAGTGACATCTGTAATTTACAAATTGAACTTAATCCAACACACACATTCAATTTTTTTACAAATTAAAATACATAACAATGAGGTTCAAATCTCTTCAATATATTAAACCTTTTCTTTCATTGTTTGTATATGAGTTTAAACTTACTTCTTTGATTTAGTACCATGGTTAATTCCCTACACACTCAATTCAAATATCAATAGCTCAAGGAAAGGTCACACACACACACACACACACACACACACACACACACACACACACACACACACACACACACACACACACACACACACACACACACACACACACACACACACACCAATTTAACTTGAATAATTAATTTCAATATTGCAAATTCCTAATTTGATTTCAATAATATTTTCATTTCTTGATAATGATCATATAAAGTACTTTCATAATTTCAAACACCATGATATATCACTTTTAATGGTAACTCTTGTAACATTCTTAATCTACACCTTGTTCAATTATCTTCATCAATAAAATAAGATAGGCATCATAATATAAAAATAATAATCCAACATTTCATTTTCTAATTAAAATCACATAGTCTATTCATCTTCAAGGCCTACAAGCATCACATTATATATTTGTATCTAAGGCTTTAATATAAAATCTTAGCGATGCCAATTTTATCTTAAAATAATTCACATACCAATCTCCATTCAACATTGATTCTATATACAACATCAAAATAATCATTTGAATGGCTAACATCAAAATATAAGAAGTAATTCCTGGTATCATTAACTGATCACCTGAATGTTTAAATGTCAAAGCATGCTTAAGGGGTCCTAGTCCCATCCTAATAATATTTTTTCATCAATTATAGTATATACATATATAGATATAGTGTATACAAAAAAGCCTTGACCATATAATGTATGATTCCTATTTTCACCTATTTGGTCAAACTCAATACAAAGTATCAACTTACCATCTTACAACAACTTGTTCTCACACAATCACTGACACAACAATTTACTTTAAATTATAATCTTAATTTATTTAATGATCACCTTTCAAGGTAATAATAGTTTTATGTTCAATTTTCTAACAATCCTTGTGAAGGTAAGTATCAAACGCTAATACTATAACAATTATCAACTTACTCTACCTAAGGCAGTATGAATTATCATAATGTCCTCAAAATGTTAGAAATAAAACTATAATAATTGCCCATACTATCCTCTATCAATTCTAATCTCCTATATGGAGAATTACTAGATAAATTTGTATTTAAATAAGTGCATGTGAGGAAGGGTCTTACAATCCTAGAAATTCAGCCATTGACTCCAAGGCCGACGGACCCTAAATTATTATTTTCCATATTTTATTTCATTATATTAGGGCCCATTAACTTTCTAAACTAAAAATAAATTTTGAAGGAATTTTGTTTTCTTTGATTTCAAGAAGCACAATTTTGAATGACCATAACTCATCAATTGTTTCTCTAATTGACTATTATTACCCCTTTTTGAAACCTCTAAAGCCTTCAAAGCTAAGTTAAAGTATTTATACCCCATTTTTTATACCAACAATTCCCATTAACTCTACAAATACACTATTTATTGCAATGAAACTATATTGGCATACTAATATATCTAAAATGAAAGTCTATGGATGAAATTATAACATTCTAAGCTTAAATGTATAACTTTCTAAAAATAGCAAGCTTCAAAAAATAAAACCTTGCATTGAAATATTCTTTATTGAAAATAAAATAGAATTTTTTTTGGGTGATGCAAGATTTTCCTTAGACTTGGGATGCTCTTACATTAGACACCTAGGGTAAATTGAGAAGTCATTTAGAGGAAAACTAAGATATTTAACCCCCTCCTTTTTCAACAATTATGAATCTTCAACATGTGATCTTTTCCATTTGACCAAATATTCTTCATATGTCCTTTCTTATTATTTCAACAACATTACTATCCAATATATCTTAAATCTCCATTCTAACTTAAATAGTTACTAAAGTCCTTTACTATGCTTCTATACCTCATTTTCAACACCTCCTTCATAATACTCTTCCAAATGTAAAATTTTATACATTGTTGAATATTTAGTTCACTAGAAAACTCTAATTCATAGAAATTTCCTGAATCATGCTTCTTCAATAATTTGCATGATACAAACTTCTTAATCTTCAACTTATTATATGTTCCTAGTAGGAATTTCTCATTTCTCAAATGAGCTATGAATTCACTGCCAACCTAAAATTCATTATGCTTCCTTTTATACTCCTCATTATCCTTGTATCATATATATTCATTTTAGTAATGTGATTATTCACTTCACATGAATGGTCTTCAAGTTATGTGTAAGATCTTCAAATTCAACATTGCTTGTCTCTTGTTTATACAAATTTCTCAATTTTTAAGCACTAATAAAACCACTAGCATATACTCTCTAGAATGGTAATTTACCAGTGCTCCTATTGATAGATTTATTATATGCAATTTTTTTGTGGTATAATCAAATCCCATTCCTTTGGCTTATCTCTAACAAAACAACTCTATGAATTTCCCAGATTCTTATTCACCACTTCTAACTATCCATTAGTCTGTGGATGATGTGATGAGCTTAACTTTAAATTTATTTTTTAATTCTTCCACAATGTGCACCAAAACTACCCAAAAAACTAATTGTCTCAATTTGAAACTATGTTATTTGGTACACCATATAGTCTCACCACTTATCTTAAAAATAATTATACCATATGAACAACATCATTTATCTTCTTGTTGGGAATGAAATGTGTCATATTTAAAAACCTACTAGCTACCACAAAACTTGAATCATGCCCTCATTGGGTCCTTGGTAAACCAAGAAAAAATTTCATACTAATATCCTCCCATGACTCCTTTGGCATAGGTAATGATTGATACAACCCAATATTTTTCTTCTCTCCTTTTTCCATTTGGCATACCCTGAAACTGTATACAAACTTCTTGACATCTTTCTATAACTATGGATAGTAATAATCATCACTAACTTGAGAAATAGATTTATCATGACCAAAATTTCCATCAAAACCTCCACTATGCTTCTCCTTTATGAGATTTTGATGTAGGAAAGGACGGAAGTTAAAGCCAAAGGAACACATAACAATCAACCAACCTTGTAGAGTTAACACAACATAAGTAATTCACAAGAGATAATGTTAGAAAGGAGAGAGAACTAAAAATATTTTATTGATTCATCAACTTTCATCATACATGCTCAACTATGAGGCCTTCCAAGTTATGGCTAATACAAAGATTCAAATGCATAGGAAAATAACCTCTAGCATGCGAGATCTATGATCTCCCTTTCAAATCCTAACTCCCCCTAAACTCATTGATATACTACTCTATCTACCCTGCTAAACCTAGAACAATACCCTTTATATACTTGTCAAAATGACTTATAGAAGATTCTATATCATCACATGGAAAAAGTCAACCACATTGTTAGGATTAACAAGATCGAAATAAAAATAATATGCAAATATAAACAATATCATAAAATAATAAATCAAATAGAAGACAATAAAAGATACAAAGATTTAACATTGTTCACCTAATCCTTGGGCTACATCCACCAAAAAATCAGTCTAATATTCTTATTATTCAATGATTATAACTTGATTATAGTCCACAAACCCTTACATATCAATATCACTGCAAGAAGCTAAAATCTCATCATACATAATGAAATCCCTAATGCTAAGCCATTTTATACAAGATTTTTACTACTTATAAAATTAGGACTAGAATAAGTCTTCCAATAGAAAAAATAGTATCTAATGCATTTTATAATAATAAAGTTGGCTGAGATTTTGGAGGACCTAGCAAGGGGTCTTTCCCCTTGAGTGGTAAAATATTAGGGAAAATTGCACTAAATAAAGTGGGGAAAGGTAATCTCCAAGTCTAATTAGGCTCCACATCACAAAAATATCTTACATGGAGATTGATCAGAATCCACAATAATAATGAACTACTTGGAGACTAACCATAGCACTACTAAACCTGTAGCTCCCGCTGAAATGTAAAACTACATGAACTCTATTGTTCTTTTTTTTCTATTTAGTATAGAAGAACAACCAAATCTAAAGAGGAAATTAACTTCTCTCTTGTCATTTCCTTTGTAAACATATCTTCTTGATTATCATCTTATGTATCTTCTCTAGCTTTAACTATTCATCATCCAAAAATGACCATATGAAATGGTACTACAACTGTATGTGCTTGAACTTTGAAAGGAGAGAAGAATTATTTACAAGATGAATGACACTTTGGCTATCTATAAAAAAAATATTGTCCATCTAAGGGTGCCCCAAATATTTCATGAATAATTTAATCCATATCATCTCCTTGGATGCTTCTATATAAGAAACATACTCTACCTCTATAGTGGATGATGTATTTACCTTATGCAACCAAGCTATCCAACTCACTATTGTCCCATGAATAGTAAAAATATATCTTGTAGTACTCTACCTAGTATCTAGATCCCCCACCAAATCTAAGTAAACATAGCCTTATAAATTAGTAGTAGTGCCCCCAAAATGTAAATATTTACTAGACGTTCCTCTCAAATATTAGAGAATCCATTTGATTGCATTCCAATGCTCAATCCCAAGATGACTCATAGACCTACTAACAACTCCCACCACATGTGCAATGACTATCCTAGTGCATACCATAGCATACATTAAACTACCTACAACTAAATCTTGAGGTACCTTCAACATTCTATCCCCCTCTTCTTGTCTCTTTGGACACATCTCCTTAGTTAATTTCAAATGACTAGGAAAAGGTGTGTTGACAGCTTTGACATTATCCATAGATAAGTTTTGTAACATCATCTCAATATAATTGGCCTAAGATAATGTTAATTTTCCATTCTTCTTGTCCCTACAAATTTTCATAACAAGGATTTGTTTTGCTACCCCCAAATGCTTCATAGAAAATGAATGTGCTAAGTGTTGTTTTAACCCCTTAATATGATCCATGTTATACCCAACTACAAGTATATCATCAACATATAAACATCAAATAATATAGCTGATATCATCCAACCTAATTTGAATGATACCTAGTGTATCCATGCTCATGCATAAAACTATCAAATTTAAATACTATTGCCAAGGTGCTTGCTTCAAGCCATATAAACTTTTTTTTAGTATGCACACTAAATTCTCCTTACCTTTGACCTCAAATCCTTGCGGTTGTGCCATATATATTTACTCATCCAAATCACCATAAATAAAATATATTTTAATATCAAGATACTCCAAATAAAAATCATAAGTAGTCATAATACTTAAAACAGTACAAAAATAAGTCATTTTAACAACAAGAAAAAATATCTCATCAAAATCAATACCCATTTTTTGTGCAAATTATTTTACAACTAACATAACTTTAAATAGTTTCTTACCTCCATCCTCTTCTTTCTAGCTATAAACCCATTTATTCTACCTCCTTTTACCTGTAGACAACTTACATAAATCCCAAGTCTAATTTTTCAGCAAGGAATCCATTTCTTATGCCATTGTAGACACCCATTGAATATTTGTATCCAGTAGCACAACTTCATCATAACATTTCAGTTCACCAACATATGTCAATAAAATAGAATACAAAGAGAGAGAAAATCTTTTTGGAGGTCTATATAACCTTTTTGACCATCTAACATTCACTAGAGTGTGTGGTATTTGTTCTTGTAGTTATTGTGGGGAAAGAGGGACTTCTTCAACATCATCCTTTTGAGTATCATCCAAAACTTCATAATCATTTTTCTTTCTTTTCATTATGCTACAATAGATCTTTGTACACCACTTTCTCATTGAATATAACATCTTTGCTTCTTAGAATTTAATGATTTTCAAAATCTCAAAGCCTATACTAAAATTCATCAATTCAATATCCAAAAATTATACATTTATTTGATTTGGCTTCTAACTTGGTTTATTTTTAGAATCTATATCTGCAAATGCTTCACAAATGATGGTTTGGAGAAAAGAAAATCCACTCTCTTACCAGTCCCTACTTCCTCTAAAATACCATAACCAAAATAAGTAGAGGGATATTTGTTGACAAAATATATATTATTATCAACAACCTATACCGACATGTTTAAGGGCAACCCAACATGCAACCTGCATGATCTATTATTGTCCTATCATATGTTCAACAATTCCAATTTCCTATGGAGTCCTTGGAAATTTTTTTTTTTTTTGTCTATGAATTTCATTTTTGGAAAAATAATCTTCAAACTCATTGCTACAATAGTCACCACCATTATTAGATCTAAGAAATTTTAGCATTTTACTAGTCTAATTTTCAACCAAGCATTTCTATTTCTAAAAAGTAAAACATATATTAAATTTTTTTCTAAGAAAATAAACCCATAGTAATTTTCTAGTTATGTCATCAATAAATGTAACATAATAATGAGAGACACCAAGGGAAGATACCTAAGATGGTTCCCATACATCTGTATGCACAAGCTCCAATTTTTCATTTTTCTTTTCCTTTTCACTCTTCACAAAACTTTTTTTTTTTTTTTCCATACTCATAACTTTCACAAAAATCCATATTGACACATTTCAAACTTGATAAAAATTTCTTCAAATGAAGTAATTTCATAATTTTCTCACTCATGTGCCCAATTCTATTGTTCCATAGTGTTGTATTAGAATCTACAATATTTGTTTGTTCTCCCTACTCAACTGTAACAACTAATTATGAACATTCATTTTTCTCTAAAATAATTTAAGTAAAAGGAAAAGTATAAAATATACAAAGATATAAGGTTTCTACTTTCACACATTGTTCTACTACAAGGGAACCTTTTGAAAGCTTCCAATGTTATAATTAAAATTAAGTGTACAACCCTCATCATCTAGTTGCCCTACTAAAATTGAATTTCTACTCGGCCTTGGAACATGTCTTACCTCTCATAGAAGCCAATTTTTATCATTATACAACTTAATATTTATTTTTCCCTTTCCAAAAATATGACATGGTTCATTATCCCCCAACTAAACAAGACCAAAATCTCCTTAAACATGATAAAGAAAATAACATCTATGGGGAATAACATGAAATGAATCCACTGAATCTAAAACCCATGAATCATCAACAATTTATAAAGAAAGAAGAAAAACATCCTCTTTAGGTTTTTTACTTATCACATTTTCCTCCTTGTTCCCTTATTGTTTGTCTCCTTCATTGTTCTTTTGAGTCCAACAATCTTTCTTCTTATGCTCTAGTTGCCCACAGTACCAATAGTCTATTGGTCCTCTTGATTAAGATCTCTTCCCCTTTGATTTTCCTCTTGATTTCTCAAGATTTCTAGAATGGTTTCCTCTCTCATTCATTCTACCTCTTCTTTGTACATTCAAAACACTTCTTGATGTAGATCTACTTGATATTTTCCTACAATTTTTCTCACATGAAATAACACCAATCACGTAATCAAAATTTAGAGTATTATATCTAGAAAAAAAATTACTCACAACCATTACCAAGTCATTCCATCTTTTAGGAAAAGAACAAAAAATTAAGAGAGCCTTAATTTCTTCATCAAAATTAAGAATTACATAAGATAATTGACTGGTAACCATATTAAAATCATTTAAATAATATGCAATAGATCCACCTTCTATTATCTTCATATTAAGTAAATGCTTCATGAGAAATAACTTATTTGAAGCGAAGAGTTTTTCTTACATCTTTTCTAGGGCTTGTATCAACTCTTTCATCATCTTAGCTTTCATAATATTAAATGCCATGAAATATGTTGGGCATAAATAAATAGTTTCAAGTGCCTTTTGATCTAAAATATCCCAGTCCTCATCTTTCATAGTGGTTTATTTCTTGGATTTCCCTGCAATGCCTACTATAAATCCTTATGATTTTTAATTATTATTTTTTACAGTGGTAAACACTTTAACCTAGAGCTATGAAATAGTGAGGCCACAAATAGGGAACCTCATCCACATTAGATTTTAATCTTGATGGCAAGTATAACAACTCAACAACTTAACCATCACAACATGCCACTATTGGCTATAAATCCTTCTGATAAAGATAGTTCTCCATTTGTATTTTCCATAGCTGAAACTTTTATCCATTAAACTTCTCAATATTTAGCTTACCCTCATCTACCATCATTGCTACTCAACCATGAGACCTTCTTGCAAAGAATTATTGAAAATAGCCTTGTTTTAGCTTACAGTAAAAATAAGTTTTGAAAATAGCCTTGTTATGATACCACTTGTTAGGATTAACAAGACAAAATAATAATTACATGCAAATATAACTAATATAAAAAAATAATAAATTCTACAAAAGACAACAAAGACACAAATATTTCATTTGGTTCACCTAATCCATGGGCTATTTCAACCAAATAATGAGTCCAATATTCTTATCACTTAGTGATTACAACTTGGTTACAATTTGTAATCCCTTTCAACTCAATACCACTATAAGAAGCTACAATCTCTTCATAAATTATGAAATCCTTAACCCTAAATCATTTTATACAAGCTTTTTTCACTTAAAAATTAGGCTAGAATAAGTTGTCCAATAGAAAAAATACTAGATGACACCTTTCACAATAATAAAGTTAGTTGAGCTTTTGGAAGTCCTACTCACAAACCCTCATTGTAAAATTTGGGGGAAAACTACACCAAATAAAGTGGGTAAAAATTAACCTCTAAGTGTGATTAGGCTCCACATCACAACACAAATTAAACACATAAGTCATCTCACAAATAAGAACCAAATGGAGAACTTGGTGAGAGACATCACCAAATAACAAAAAAAAGGTCATTGAGGCAATCAGTGAATACATAATAGAAACACTTAGTGAAGAAGAACCTAAGCCACTTGGTAAATTAATATAGAACACATTCAGTGACCTAATCAATAATGAATTCATCAAGAAGGTCCGCAATAATAACCAAGAACACATCTACCAAGAAGGATAGAAAAGAAATCCATGATGCTTCTTCATTAGACAACTAGGGTTGAAATAAATGGATCTCTTGAATCATGAGTGTGTCACAACTTGAGTTGAATCGAGCTCATATTGAGAATCCATGTAACATATTCAACTATTTTGTCCTTTTTCTTTACCAAATGCTCAAAATAATATTTTCCTCTTGTACTATTATCAACTCCTTGATCCAAAATCTAGTCTATCTCTTTCATCAACTTATTTGGATAAATACTCAGTATTGTCATTCCATTATTTGTTTGATGATATTTATACAAATTAGAAACATACAATATAGGAGATATATCTATGTTATCGGGTAACTCAACCTCATCAACATTACTACTATCAAACTTATTTAAGATTCTATAATGACCAAATTTGTTCATCTTCAACTTACTATATGTGCCAACAAAAAATTTACCTTTCTTCAAATAAACCATCACCTTATCACCAGCATCAAAACTCATATTTCTCCTTGAATTATCTACATTCTCCTTATAATACTAATTACTATATTCCAACTTATGTTTCACTTCCTCATGCAAAGACTTCATGAATTCAAAAAATTCATCACCTTCAACACTTCTTTTCATTTCACTAGCCACATTCCAAAAATTTGATATGCCTCTAGGCTACATTCAATTAATAGTCTCAATAGTATCATTCTAGTTCTTTTTTTCATAGAATTATTATATCTAAATCTTGCTTGTGCCAATATAAAATTCTAGTTATTTGGTTTATCCCCAACTAAGCATCTTAACAAATTACCAAAGCTTTTACTCACAAACTCCATTTGTCCATTAGTCTATGGGTGAAATATAGAACTAAAATTTAACTCAATAAAATCCTTCCACAAAGTCTTTTAAAAATAACCAACAAGCTTATTTATCTGTCAAATACAATACTCCTCAGTAATCCATGCAATCTAAAAATCTCTCTAAAGAAAAGCTTGACAACATGCACTACATCAGATATGTTCTTACATGGCATGAGATGTTCCATTTTAGAAAATCTATCAACAACACATAATCATGTTCTCTTGTAGTCCTCGATAAAACAAGAACAAAATCTATACTGATATCACTCCAAGGTCTCCTAGGTATTGAAATAGGTGTATACAATCCAACATTCTCACTTGACAAACTCCATAATTGCTTAAATTTTTTTGAATATTATTATATAACTATGACCAATAGTAATTATATTTAAGCAAACTCAAATTTTTATCCACATCGAAGTATCTGGCCAATCCACCACTCTGTTTCTCCTTAATCAAATTAACTCTCATAGATCCTCTTAATATACACAACTGAATTCCTTTAAATAACATACATTCTTGAATGAGATGATCTTCATACTATAAACTATAAATGTTCACCAACTAAACCCTTCTCTCCAAGTTATTTCATGAATTGGAATGCTTGAATATTGACTTAGAGCTCCCTATCCATGGAGTATAAAGGAGCATATTTGAGCATATGAATAGCTCTCAGCTGAGCCTTAGAGACACAACTCTTGCTATTAAACCATGTAATGGGAGGTTCTTGAGACAAGAGAAAGAATGAAAGTGTCCAAAAGAACTCTCAATCATGCAATGAAAGAATGAATTAAACTAGAATGATATGCACAATGTGACTAGATAAATCCAAATGAGAGTGTTACTAAGCCAAGCTAGTTAAACTATGTAATTTGAACTATTGAAAAAAGAAAAGGCTACACTATATGAATCTAAGTTAAAATGAAATGGTGATGAGAGAATTAGATAAGAAAATGAGAAGTTCTCTATGAAGCTTAAAGAAATCAATCAAGAAACCTGCAACATAACAATACTCAAGAAGTAGATCCTTTAAGAAGCAAAGAGCTCTCCTTTTTAAAGGTAGACAGATGATTGAGATCAATATCAAGAAGTGAATAATCAAGGGTAGTGGTTGACTTTTGGCATGATCCATGTGTAAGAGTAAGTCACCAATAAAAATGAGTTAACTTTTTATGTGAGACAAAAGCCTTTTCTTTTAATTTGTAAATAGAAAAAGGACTTTATGTGTGCACATTGAGTAGGTTAGAATAATGGGGTCTTTTATTTAATTAAAAGGGGACATTTTATTTTAATCAAATATGGAATTAGGATAATATAGTCAAACTATGTGTTAAGATCAAATAAATTGATTTTTAGCAATTTCTCTTAGATAAATGATTAATTAATTTAGCCAAAATGTTGAGAAGGAGGCTAATAGTCTAGATGGCCATTTTTAGGTCTTGTTTGACTAGTGTGTGATCAATATGGAAACACATTGTTGACATTATAGTCAAGTTTGTTATTAGTGACACACACTTATTCAGATAATAAGTATCTACCAAGCTTATTGTATAGTTAACATTGTTAGCCAAGTAATTCAAACTCTACCAAGTTTTACAGTTACTATCGAGTTCAAGAAACAATATTCAGTTTGCACTGAGCATTTTCTATCAGGATTGTGATTATTAGTATAAACTAAGCTTCTTAGTGTTTACCAATTTTCTCAATGCAAACCAAGTTCTATAGTGGTTACCAAGTTCATAGTTACAATGGTGTGAATCTAGTGTTGATTGAGCCACATAGTGTCAACCAAGTGATTTAGTTTATACCAAGCTCATAGTGATAGCATTGATTGAGCTATGTAGTGTGAATCAAATGAATTAGTTTATATGCCTAGTTTTGTATTATTTACCAAGTCACTAGTGCAGACCAATTTTAGACTACTTGGAAGTGATCAGTATGGACCAAGCCTCTATGTCTACTAACTGCATGATGATGTCGAGTATTGATAGTGGATTCCAAGTATCAGAACCTCATCGAGCTAGTCTTCAGAACCCCAGTTCCTAAAATTGGGTTGACTTTGTGTATTTTGTGTAAACTTGTGTTGTAGCCAACTTTGTCAATTTATAAATTGGATTGGTATATATTCAATTTATTTATCACATCCAAATATGATAATGCATTAAATGAATTAAGTAGAAAATAGTAGAAGTGCAAAGGTAAAGGCTAAAACAATATAAGGAGTAGCAAAGATTTATCTATCAAAACAAGGTGATCATTACACTCAAAGGAATCTCATTCAAAAAATCAAGTTGTAGATTAGAGATTAGTCACTAGTTCATCCTAATAGGTGGAATAGTTAAATCCTTTAACAAGGTAGACTTAACAATCTTTTGAAAATCTCTTTACCGAGTCCATACTTCATTGTATGTTTGTAAATCCTTTTGCAAGGTGAACCTAGTAGTCCTTATTTCTCCTAATAGGAAAGATCATCAGAAGTGCTCATTGTAAGCCCTAATAGGCCAACTTTATGATACAGTACTAAAGCTTGTGGGTATCATCCCCACTCTAGTTTTACTTTCTATTTAGAAGGCTTCTAGCTCACCATATTGTGTGTAAAAGTGTTATGAATGTTTTAACACTTTCATTTTCTCATGCATGCAATTAGATTAATATACACATGAAGGATTAATTGATAAATAAAGATTAATTTTTATTAGTTACTGATTCACCCCTCCCTTCTAAGTAACTTAGCCTATCATATATATTTCCAACAATTTTTATTGGAGCTTTGTGGTTCTTAGAAGAAGTTTAATAGCCCCAACAAAGATTAGAGACAATGGAGGTATTTAGACTTGATAAGACTATTGAAAATGAAAAGCTAGATTTTGAATTGGCTATTGGAAAACTCAAGAAAGAAAAGGAGCAACTCTCTCAGTCCTTGAAAAAAAGAAAACATCTTGAAATTTAGATGAATAAAAAACTCTACGTTGAAGAAAGAATTGAAGACATTCATTCAGAAAACAATTCAAATGAAGCAATCAAAGAACTATTAGAAAAGAATTGTACACTTCAAGAAGAAGTCAAAAATCTAAAAAGATAACAAGAAATTTAGTTAGTAAGATTGTGTGAAGTCATGGAAGAGAAAAATAAAATAAGAGAAGTGTTAGAAGGTAATAATAATAAAATTCAACATCTATCCCTAGCAAACTTCATTGATCAACTTACCAATGCAAATGAAGAAATCATGAATCTAAGATCCAATCATGATAGATTGTAGAATGACCTAAACATTGAAAAAAAAACCAATTAGAGGATGATGAAATATTAAGTAGGCATGAATCAATTGAATGAACAAAGCCAATATGGAAAAAAAGGAACAACAATAATTGGATATATAGAAGAAGGTGAATCATCGAAGCAAGGAGCTCAAAAGAATCAAAGACCTACTTGCAATCACTATGGTAAGATAGGCCACCTCAAACAAATGTTGGAGCAATGGAAAAGCTAAATTTAATGGAAAATGATACAATTGTAATCATCATGGTCATAGAGCTAATGAATTCAAAGAGAAACCTAAATTTGAAGGCAAATGTCGCAAATGCAAGAAGCATGGGCACACATCCTTTGAATGCAAAACTATGATATTGAATCAAGTAGAATAGATTGTAAAAGCTATATTTGGTTGGGACTACAAAACTTGGTGTAGATGTCACTACTATGGAGAATTTGGACACATTGGAATGAACTATGTAAAACATCACATGAGGACAAGAGACACCACTAGGAGATGTTTTATTTGTACAAAACTTGGTCATCTTTCCAAGAATTGTACGAATACTGGAATAATTGAAGATGAAAAGAAAGCCAAGGTTGACAACATTAGAAATTAGATAAGACAAAAATGGATTCCAAAATCCTTTGAGAATGTGAGTCCAAGAAATGAAGAACATGCCACTCAAGAATTGGGTTACTCAAGCATTTCTACTTGATCTCTCACAAGGAGAACTGGAACTATTATTCTAAAGTAGACATCTTACATCAGTTCCAGCTAGTAGAAAGGAAATATCCATATAAGCATTCAAGATGCAAAGGGATCATTAAACATTTAAGAAATTTTGGTAATTAATGAGTGACGTAAGATTGCAAGGCCCTATCGAGCAAGGTTAGGAGTTACTAAAGTTGTTGTATGGACACCAAGTCATGGATGACTCTATTGAGCAATCAATGTAAGCTAAGTGGAAGATAATCTATCATCAACCAAATGATTGTACTAGGCATTTATGGTGATTGAAAGATGAAATTTGATAAAAAGGGAAAAATTGAGTTCATTTTTAATCATGAATTTTCAAGTGCTATTTGTGCAGAGTGATTTTAGTGCATCTGAGCAATCTATGTGAATTACTCTTGAAGATTTCCATGTTTTCTCAAACCTTACCGAGTAATGGCATCTTCTAGTAGCAAGACAAAGAAAGGATCATAAATTTTGGTTCGAGGCATTGAATGGAAGGCACCTAATTTCAAGCTTAGTCTAACTCTTGCAAAAACCCTAGATCCCATTGGAGCTCAATCTCAAATTCCATCAAAAGTACTTTTGATAAATGATTTACACTCACATTTTTGTTGTTTTATTCAAAACATAGGAACTTTGGAAATGGATGAAACATTGGATAAATTGTTTGTGAATGGCATGTTAAACCAGAGCATCAAGACTTGGAAGTGAAAGGTTTGACTCACATTCCACATATGCCATGAGATTTTTAGATTAAATGGATAAGGTTTATCCTTAGCTTTGTACATAATGGGAAGATATGACTGGAGCAACCTATTCCCATAATGAACAAGTGATCCATTGGATCATAGGGCTTCCAATGTTGACAAAGGCTGAAATGACTAAAACCCTAAGTTGGGTTGAATTGAAGAAGAAAATCGTTGGTGAATGGGATGAAAAGGGAATGAAGATCAGTTGTGTAATTGATCTGGAGCTGAAGTTTGGTATACATGTCATTTCAAATAAGATATGCAACTCTATTCATCTAAATAGTGTATCCCATGAGCCATGGATCTCACATTCAAAGTGATCAAGAACAACATGTCATTTGACCTTGTCGAGTTGATGTTGAAATAGCTTAATAAGAATATCAAAAGCATAAGAACTTCAATGAATAACCCTTGTAAGTTCACTTCACCCTTAACCTATTTATTTTTCTTTTTAAAAAATTTCTTCTCATCCAAAGGTACGGTAGTATAGAGAAAAAGATTTATCTATTCTTCACCAAATAAATGAGTACATAGCAAAAATGGGAGAAAACTATGTTAGTATCATGGATAACTATTTTGATGCATTTAAGGACAAGATGAATAATAGATTCAAGATACATAAGAAACTTTTAGAAGACTAAAAATATGATATTTTTTCATGGTTGATTGTGATAAAGTGTATATACAAGCAGTAGGACCGAGGATTGTATGGGTCAAGACTCTAGGTTATGAGGTTAATATTGATGAAATTAAAGATATTATTTAAGCATTATTAAACAAGCTAGTTGAGCCAAAGGATACATATTTTGACGCATGTGAGGAGGCTAAAGAAAGAATTGAACTTGAGATAAAACTCCCTTTGGTTTTCAACAAAGGGAAAAAGAGGATAGCATAGTTGAAACAAACTAGCTCCACTCTCCTATTGATAGTGGAAAATAGAGATGACATAGAAGAAGATAATCCAGAAGATAAAGAGAAGTCAAAAGAAGAAGAGCCAGTAAAGAAGAAAGGTAAGGTTATTATAACCAAACTTGAAAAGACATCTACTACAATGTTTATAAGGAGGACATCCAGAAAGAAACTAAAGTTTGGTGAAAAAGAAGAAGATATAATTTTCAAGAAGCCTCCACCCACCTTTCAAGAAAAATTGGAAGAAATTGATACTGGAGCTAACATAACGAATTTCAAAGCATTAAGGTATGAAATTAGAAATGCAAAGGAGAAGAAGCAAGTTGAAGACATGGTCATGTCTAAGCTAGGAAAATGGAAATTCTCTCTAGACCAACTTGTTTAGCATATTCCCAATGAGTTTATGGAGAAAATTAAGCCAAGATGGGAGCATGCAAGGAAAAATGCTAAAGACATTTATGAGAAAACTTTGAGGCAACTCATGCCAAGTCTAAGTAATAAAAATATAAAAGAATACATCAAGAAGAATGAAAAAATCTTACTTTAAGGTTTAACACTTGTCTCATTTTGATTAATGACATTGAACATGTGGTGAGGAGTGCCACCAACACATTAAAAAACATTTATAATCTTCATAACCAGAGTGATTTTTTTGTTAATTTTAGTGACAAGGAAGATGATGGTGAACAAAAAGGAAGAGGAAATTGATGATGAAAAGGTAACATGTTATGATAATATAGATGATGAGGAACATATACATGAAGCTAATGAGGAGAATCTCATGAGGTTCTATAAATTGAGGAGACCAACCTTGAGAATATTACAATAATGGTCATAGCCTTACTTCCTCATTCTATGAGAAAAACATTGAAGACATCAAGCTTAGAGAAAGCTACTACAAAATTGGTTGTGTCAAACATTGCAAGTTCAAGAACTCAACCAATCCTTACACCTATCTAGCTTAGTATTTCATTGATAGAAGTGACAAGAACTTCATCTACTAAGTAGTCAATATATCCTCCACTGTTAGTTTTGGTCATTCAAGCTATTTCTTCCATAAGTGCATTATCTACTTTTTCTTCTAGTCCTACTATTTCTACCATTATTTCCATTTCAAGCATGCAAATAATAAGTACAAAGATAGTTGAGGCCAAGCCTCAATTGAGTACAATACTATCCAAGAAAGACAAGAAGAAGGAAGAAGAAATTGATCTTGATGAAGATATAGTTATCCTAAATTGGAATATCTCCAATCTAAATCCTGATTAGATGCATATAGTTGGAGAGCTACTTCAAAAGAAGGCTATGTAGCAAATTCCTAGAGAGGAAAGGAATAAAGAATGTCAAGTGCTTGAAGATGCAAAGAACATTCTTATAGAGGCACTCAGCACTAAGGTTGACACTTCTCAACTAATTTTGGCTACATTAGTAGAAATATTCCAAAAGTTGACCAAAGATTTGAATGGACAAGAGAAATTTTTGCTGAGAGCAGAGAAGAAATTTGAAAATAAAGTATTGGAGCTAGTAGGACAAAAGATTGCTATACATCAAGTAAACTTGTCGACTATTCTAGGCTCCTTGGAAACCTCTTTCAAAAATGTAACTTCTTTATTTGGTAAACTTTGTGACACATCAATTTTCACTTAGGAAATTAAAGACAAACTCTTCAAAATTGAAGAAGATCTAAAAGAAAGTGCACAATAGTTGCAACTTGATCTGAGCTACAGTTCTGCTCACTATACAAAATCCAGATTTCTAACTAATATGTAGGCAAAATTTCTAAGGAAGAAACCAAGATAAGAGCTAAACTTGTAGATATACATGGCATGATTCTTCCAAACATGGATGCATTGTAGAAACATATTGCACAAGCTAAAACCCTCATCCATGATAACAACTTCTCTAATGTTAACAACATGATTAAACTATTAGCAAAAGTGCAAATTGCATTGTACACAAGCAAGGTGTAGCAAGAAAATTGGGAAAAGACAATGGCATTGATTCTTAAGGTATATTCTAATTTCATGTCACATTTTGGCATTATTGTATAAAATACACCTTTGGTAGTCATGTCAAAAAGGGGGAGAAGATGTAATATAAGATGTGATATATAAAGGGGGAGAATATGTAAAAAGATGAGAAGATGTATATAACATTAAAGGTATATTATAAAGGGGAGAAGATGCAATAAAGGAGAAAAAGATGAGAAGATATTTACAATATGTAAAGTATTTTGAAAATATGTATGGGGAAGCACCATCATATTATATATATATTCAAAAAAAATCTCTTACAATTTTTTTTTTGGAAAATCTCAAAAACAAAGTACTCTACCAAGTTGAAGACAAGAATGAAGAACAAAGATTGTTTTTGGAACTTTTTAGAATTCAATTTTGAATAATTAAGTGTTTTTGTCACTAAAGCCAAAGGGGGAGATTGTTGACATTGTAGTCAAGTTTTTTATTAGTGACACACACTTATTTAGATAATAAGTATCTACTGAGCTTATTTTACAGTTAATATTGTTATCCAATTAATTTAGACTTTGCTGAGTTATATAGTTGCTATCACTTTAAATGAATAGTATTCAGTTTGCACCAAGCAATTCCTACCAAGATGGTGATTATCAATGTAAATTGAGCTTCTTAGTTGTGAGGCCTCACCCTGACCCATCATAGCATACATACTGTATTTCCATTTTGTTGCTTATGACTAGATATCTTGACATATATTTTGATACTTGATGGATAATAAATTTTGGTACTTATCTAAT
>CM053790.1:368248551-368286051 GCA_028749045.1 Cupressus sempervirens
TCTCTCCCTTTTAAAGATGTATGGATGGTAGAGATCAAGATGAAGATGGTGGATGATCAATGATGGAATTCAAAAATAGGAGTGATCCATGTGCACACACAAATCAACCAATAGAATATAAGTTGACTTGTCATATAAGACAAAAGTCACAAAGCCTTTTCTTTTAATTGCAAAATAGAAAAAGGACTTTATGTGTGCACTTTAAGTGGGTTATAAGAATGGGGTCTTTTATTTAATTAAAAGGGGACATGTTCTTTTAATCAAATAATGAACTTAGGATAGCATTGTCAAACTATAGGTTATAATCAAATAAATTGATTATTAGCAATTTGGTCTAGGTAAATGATTAAATTAATTTAGCCAAAATGCTGAGAAGGGGGCTAATAGTCTAGATGACCATTTTTAGATGATTACATTTGCCCCTATTTGACTAATGTGTGATCGATCTGGGAACACATTATGTCAAAGAAAATAGAAAGCCAAGTAGGTAGTGGTAGATATAGATGTCTGATTTCGAAGAGTGAAATGCAGAAATAGATAGCAAGTCCTAAATGCACAGCCTGATAGCAGTAGTACTGAACACTAGGAAGATGATGTTAGGATCTTAAAAGAATTCTAACACCTAGCAAAGTGAATATATTGAGAGCAAGTGATAAGATCAAACAAATGCTCCTAAGAAATAGATAGCTGTAACAATCAGCAATAGAGTATTTTTGCCCCCTCGGGATCGAAATTGAAATGAGGCAAGGGGATGCAAAAAATTGGCTAGAAATGAGAAAATTAGAATATAGCAATGTCCAAGATGACAGATAGATGATTAGAACCCAAGAATGACTATATTAAAAAATTGATAAAATGCCCCAGTTTGACTAGAGTTGACCTTGAAGGACATAGCATAAAAATTAGGTCAAAACGAGTAGAAAGGTGATTTTAGACATGAAATAGTGAATTTAAGTAGATATGAAGTATGGAAATGATGAAGACATGAAGAAATGAAGATGCCCCAGTGATGATTCAGAGATTAGACCTCAAAAGGTCAGCTAACTGCTCAGAAGAAAGTAGAATTTCAAAAGACAATTTTGACCATCAAGGTGAACTCGAATTTGGATTTCGATCTCGAAAATGAATCTAGGACGTTGAAATTATTTAAGAGGTCAAAAATTTTATATAATGTGATGATAAGATAGAAAAGAGATGAAGCGAAAGATTAAGAAGGTGAAAAGACATGAACAAGAAGAAAGTAAAGAAATATATGAAAGGAGTTAGCTGATATGTCCACAAAAAGATGAAGAGAGAGCTCTCCCCATATGCAAGAATGCAAGACTAAGCTATAAAATGAACCTAAAATGCAAGCTAATATGCAAAGTGGTTTACCAGCAAGAAGTGCATAACATTTAGACTCTTAATTTCATCATTGAGCATTTATTAGGGACATCATGAGATCATACAACCATCACTAGTATAACTATGAGGATATGAATATGATCGATATTAGATAGGTATGTGGAAGTCCAATCTAAGCATCAGAGACATGTAAGTCAAGATAACTACACGATTAGATTCCCTAAGTTTAATTTAGCAAGATTACACCTGTATCAAGACATAAGTGCCAGGATAAACCCTGAGTGTGGTCTTGCAAAACAATCAAGGATGATACATTTATAAGTCAAAGTGTTGAATAGGAAAAGCATGAATGCTTACAACACTATAGACAAACAAAAGTATACCCACAAGCAGAAATCAAGAAAATATGTCCCATGCCCCCAGTCTTCTAGTCAATGACATCCTTGAAAGACTATTAGGGAGGGAATACATGGCAAAGAAATCATCATAGACAGCACACAAAGTAGATAAATGTCAGCATAGCTCAGTCATTTAAGTGTTAAAGTGCGTGTGTGTAAGTCACTTGGCCATTTCTTCCAGACTTGATTCTGATAGTGAGATATCGCGACATCGGAGACCGTAGGTAAACTATCTGTAAAGTGTTGAAAAACACTTGATGTCAAAGTGGGTGGGGGTAGTGTTGAGAAACACTATTTTGTGAGTTGTCAAAGAAACCCTAATGCACAAGAATATCTCAATAGGCTAAGTAACTATGCCCCCGAGACAAGGACAAGAAACAATTCGAAGCCAGGAAATGTGTAGCGAAGTGGATGATTGAGATTGATAGACATAGGTGTGAGGGTTTCAAGTAGCGCCTGTTTCCAGATTTTCACCACTTGACAAATTTTTCAGGACATTTTCTGATTTTTAGGATTTTTTCAGCATCATATATGATTTTTTTTGGATTTTTTAGAATAATATAGAGATTACTAGTTCTCAAGCAAGATCACATCATTTTCTCCCAATGTCTAGCAAGGTATAGGACATGATGGAGAAACAAGCCGATGGATAAGCAAAGATGCATAAGAAAGGAATGTAAAGCAAGTAAAAGTGATCCTCAAGGATTGACTCCTCAAGAGTACCCAAGCTAGGGAAAGAGGTGAAATAGTCATATGAAGCATGTTTTGGATAAGCAATGGAAGTAATGAGCAAGATAGCGTGTAGGATAAGCGGTGAAGCCAACAGGTGAGATAGCATGAAGCATGTAGTCCAAAAGAGTAGCCATGTCAAGAGACCTATGAGAACCATTTTCATTTATTATGATCAAGACCAAGGGGTCAACTAGATAGGATAGTAATGGGATAGAGCAATAAAAATAAAGCTCAAGATGGAGGCTATGAGGGAATGATAAAGCACAAATAGAGAATCTCATGGATAAGATAGCCAATATGCAAAGATAGCTCAACATTGTCAAGATCAAAGAGAGAAGAGGGGATAGATGGATGATGGAAGAATTACGCATGATGCCTGTTTGCCAGATTTTCATCACAGTACTTATCCAAGGTGCCACAAGAAGTAGTTTTCACCATAGGATGGATTTATTTCTCTTTACTTTTGCTACCAAGGTGCCACAAGAAGTGGTTTTCACCAAGGCACATTTTCATTTTTTTCATTTTTTCATTTTTTTTTTTTTTGAATTTTTAGAAAGAGCTCAAGCTTTTTGAATGTAGATAGTGATCCTATAGAAAAGATAAGTCATGATAAGCCAAGACCATAGAAAGGTATGCTCAAAGATGTTGATAGGGTGATGAAAGAGAAATGGTAGTAGGAAAAATATATGGAGGATAAGAGTTCATGTATAGAAAGGAGGTGTAAGCTTTAGAGGATTTCATGTGGGTAGTTGAAATATTGGACAAGATCAACATTGACACACACCTTGAAGGGTATTGGAATGATGGAAGAATCATGGATGAAATAGCTTGAGATTTAGATGTATGAGGTGGTAGAAAAGATTTGGAAAAAAGTGGAGTGGAAGGCTTTGGAATATTTTTAGGAAGATTTTTGGAAGAAGATGGAATGGAAGCCTTTGGAAGCTTGAATGTCAACTTTGAAGTATTTACAATATTCAAGTCTTCTAAAAGAGACTTGGGAATCCATATAGCTTTAGATTTTCCTTTGGATACTTCAAAACACATTTCTTCAATAATGGGTTTGGGAACCCATATTTTCTTTGATTTAGCTTTTTTAATAGTGGACCTTTGCGGTCTCTTTTGTGCATTCTCCTTCTTAGCATTCACATGTCGATTAGATGGGACATAGTGATCTTTATTTTTCAATGGATTCTTATGTTTATTCTCACTTCCAAAGGACTTGGGATTTGTGGATGAATAAGGATGATATGACTGGTTTAGATGAATAGATGGGTGAAAAGTCATCAAGGATGAGTGTCTTTGTTGATCTTGAGGTATGATGGGAGAGCTAGGAGTGGAAAGTGTAGGAGATGAAGGAACATAAGGTCCCAATATAGATGGAAGGTTTGAAGGCTTTAGCTTTGATGGATAAGGACCAAGGATAGACTTAGGAGATGCAAAGGGATAGTGGGAAGGGAGATAAACATCTTTAGATTGAGTAACATAGTCAAAACCATCAATAGACTCATGATTACCTTTGATAGGAACAACATTTTTAATAGTAGCACTTGAAGCTTGAGCACAATTTTGAAGTGGATATGGAGAAGTAGAACATGAAGGGATGCTTTGATCTTGAAAAGTAGCCTTGGATAGCATATGAAGAGAACTTTTCTCATAATTTTCAGTAAGCTCAAGGGAGATAATGGAAGTGGTATCTTCATCATACTTGGGGGATGGAAAAGACATAGGATATGGAGGAGTGAAATTTTGAAAGAGATGAAAGGGTGCTTGATCTTGATCTTTCTTGACATTTATAGCTTTTTCTTTTTCAGAGTCCTCTTGACATGGAGCCACTTCGAAGGACAAGGGAGAATGAAGAGTGAATGGAGTAGTGCATGGATTAGGCATAGTAGTGCATGAAGGTTGAGGATGTTTAGGATTAGTAGCATGGAAAAGGTTTGTAGCCAAGTGAAGGTTAGCTTGAGTTTCTTTTAGAGGTAGCCCTTGACGATACACATAGTCAATGTGGAAAGCATTAGGTTCTTTATTTGATGGAGGCATATTGGAAAGCTTTGACGTGTTGGGAGATGCATGAGTGTTGGAAGAAGTGGAAGATGTAATGGAGCCACTACTAGACATAGGTTCATCAATGTAATCTTGCTCAAGAGAAGTATCCTCAGCACATGAGTCACTAGAGGTTTCAAAATCAATAATATCATCATCAATGAGATCTTGGATTTTATGTTTTAGCTCAATGCAATTTGAAGTACTATGCTCATTATGTTGATGATAAGAACAATAGATATCCAAGAATGGGTTTCCATATGAGCTAGACTTAGGTAACATGATGATCTTATTGCCAAGAAGTTTTTGCAAAGTGTCATCATAAGAATCTTCCAAGGGAGAAAAAGTTCTATTAGAAGTATGTCTAGAGTCCTTTTGTTGTTTCTCAAGTGAATGGAATGCATCCATGTCTTCATCATTATTTTGGTCAAAGATAGGTCCATCATGAAATTTTGGCATAGGCTCAAAGGAGGTATCACTTGCTTGTTCTCTAAAGAGGTCTTTAGATCTAGAAGATGAAGACATTTGATGTCTTGAAGTAGAGTATGTAGACCTAGAAGAAGAGGATGACCTCAAAGAAGGTGACTCACATGCATGTAAAGACCTTAAGGAAGATTCATGTAATGATGCAATCTTCTCCTCCAACCTTTTCTCAAGTTTAGACTTCATTTCTATCATGCGCTTAGAAAGATAAAGGTAAGAAAGATCATTTGTCTCTTCTAGTTCTTTGTATTGTGCATATAGAACTTGAAACTCTTTAGTGACATGGAGCATATCATGATCATCTAGATTTGGTTGAAGTTTGGTAGCACAAGTTTTAGATCCCATAGTTTTAGATGCAAAGCCAAGCATAAAAGAGCCTAGAAGATAACTTGATGTTGAAACTATAGGAGGTAGAGTGTTCACTTGCCAAGATATTAGGGAGAGATTAAAGTGACTTGTCAAACAATATGTCCAAGAAATTTATGACATGAATGACTCAAGTCAATAGCTAGGCAAGATGCCCAAATAGCTAAATAGATAGAGCAAGCAGGGTGACAAGTGAACAACTTTCCCAACCCAAGAGTGTAGTCAAGAAATCAAGGAAACCATTTCAGAAAAAGGATGACTAGCAAGCGGACATAGACTATGAAGACAAAAAGACCAAGAGCACCAAGACCAAAGAGTCACTTTAAGCATGTTCAAGAACTAGAGACATAGAAAATAAAAATCAAATGATGAGACTCCCCTTAGCAAGAAACACAAAAAAATGTTTGCATTTGATGTTTTGACTTGATTGACAAAGTTTGACAATAGTTGATAGCATAGCAAGTTTGATGTTTAAAAGCAATTTCTTTCCAAGCAAGATAGTGACACATGGAGTAGTCTTCAAAAAATCAAGCAAGGGACAAAGCAACCTTGCATGATACAAGCATATGTGACGTCTCAAAAGAATTCCCTAGAATTATCGTCATGTGTATGTTCAAAAGATTTTCACAAGTATACCACATTCGAGAACACATCAAGCAATATCTACCTAGAAGTCATGGTTCATTACTCAACAACTTGGCCCACGCTTGATGCTCCTTTGCCTCACACCAAGTGGTTGCCCACAAGAGATATTGGCTTTGTCATGAAAATGCCATAAGCATAACCAAGGGAACACATATGGTGAGTGTAAATCTTGGGGTGATCCGGGTAGTCCACTAGGATCAATCCTTGCACCAAGAAGTTGAGCGGCTAAAAAAAAAAAGGTAGTTACTAACTTAGAGTTTTTAGATCAGGCTTCCATTCATAGTGTTCCTCTTGCTCCCAATTACGGGACACCTCACCTTGCGATGAGTAACCGATCTCGCGATCACAAGAGTACCTTAAGCATTCTTGCCTAGTGATCTCCCTATGGTCGAAATCCCATAAGTGATCACACTAGACGAAGATAAACACTATGTCTACCAAGGTTTTGTGTCCTTGATAGCCTTGAGTTTATAGTGGGTTGGAAGAGCCAGGTAATCGGCTTGTTCCCACTTGGGTCGTTCCTCTCAGGTTATCCGAGAGCAGACCCTCTAAAGGATTCTAACTACACAAAGAGTGGATCAACTTTCGAAAGTCAAGATTTCTGATTCACCACAAGGGTGAAGAGCATACTCTCCTATTCCAATCATTTTCTCCCAAACACGCCAAGAAGATTCAATTGCCTCTTACTCTTGAAACCAAATGGTAAGTCAAGATTTCTGATTCACCACAAGGGTGAAAAGCATACTCTCCTATCACCAAAAGATCCCAATTGTAAGTTTTAATGTGCCTAAAAATAAAAAACTAGTATATGTCGCACATGAAAACTAAAAAGCAAGAAATTTTTAGTTTTTATGCTTTGGGCAGCCCTGCAAACAATGTTAGTAGCCCTTGTGCATTTGAAGCTTTGACATGCGTTCTTTTTATGCAATGTTTCAATTTTTTTCACAAGGATGGCAACCTGAAATCACAACTTGTTAGCAACAAAAGTTAGTGTGAAATAACATAAAAATCTGCAATAAAAATGGTTAGTTGCCTCAAAAATCCAATTTATCTTCCAACCAAGTACATGCAAAGAAAGTGCAAGTTAATCACAAATGCTCTCATTTTTACTCTTTGGTTTTGACCTAGTCAACAAGATTGGACTTGTTTGCTATGATTTCGTATCCAAAAATAAAAATGAAAAGAAGAGACCCCTATTAAAAATCAGAGAGCTTTCCAAAAATGCAAGAAATTTTAAAAAATCTCTTCATTTGCTCCCTAGAGATTGATTTTGTCAAAACAGGCCAAATTTATCAAATTGAGTTTTTGATCCTTAATACGATCTCAAAATTCAAAACACAAAGAAAGAACCCCCATTAGAATTGAAAAAACTTTCTGAAAATGTAAGTTTTTTAAAAAAAATCGTTGATTTGCGATCAGAAACGACTTTTTATGAAAAACAAAGAAAAACTCATAACTCCCGAAAATCACGTCAAAATGCTCTGCAAATCGGACTGAGACATTTTGAGCATATATCCAACCTGCAAAAAAAATTTCAGAACCAAACTCCAAGCGATTTAAAAGATATGATCAAATCTTTAAACCAACTAAGTTTTTGGCCTTCAAACCAATTTACTTATGGCTTGGCCTTAAAACCAAAGTGATAATTCTACAAAAGCATTTGATTAGACCCAATATGCTGCTGTAAAAAACCAGAGATAAGAAATGAAAGCAAATGGAGCTGAAAATTTGATTCAAGCCCCACGGTGGGCGCCAAAAATGTACACTCGAAAGTGTCCCACTCTAAACCCTTCTATCCAAACGTTTCCATGAGTTTGGAATGCTTGGATGCCGGCTTAGAGCTCCTTATCCACGGAGTGCAAGAGAGTATATTTCAAGAATAAGAAGGCTCTCAGATGAGCCTTAGAGATACTCTTCTTGCTAGTAAACCATGCAATGGAAGGTTCCAAAGACAAGATGCAAGAATGCAAATGTCCCAAGGAGTTCCTCAAGAATGCAATGCAACTAAAGATTAAACTAGAATGAATATGAAAAGTGCAGCTATTCTAAGCATGGATGAGAGTGTTACAATCCAAATATTAAGCTATGTGAGATAGATTATTGCAAAATAGAAGCTAAACTAACATGCAACATGAATCTAAGCTAAAATGCTATGGTATGAGAGAATGTAGACAAGAAATAGAAGTTCTCCACAAAGCTCCAAAGAAACCTGTTAGAAAACCTGCAGCATAACAATATTCAAAAGATGGATTGATTGAGGGGGAAAGCTCTCTCCCTTTTAAAGATGTATGGACGGTGGAGATCAAGATGAAGATGGTGGATGATCAACGGTTGAATTCGAAAATAGGAGTGATCCATGTGCACACACAAGTCAACCAATAGAATATAAGTTGACTTGTCATATAAGACAAAAGTCTCACAAGCCTTTTCTTTTATTTGTAAAATAGAAAAAGGACTTTATGTGTGCACTTTAAGTGGGTTAGAAGAATGGGGTCTTTTATTTAATTAAAAGGGGACATGTTCTTTTAATCAAATAATGAACTTAGGATAGCATAGTCAAACTATAGGTTATAATCAAATAAATTGATTATTAGCAATTTGGTCTAGGTAAATGATTAAATTAATTTAGCCAAAATGCTGAGAAGGGGGCTAATAGTCTAGATGACCATTTTTAGGTGATTACAACTACGACTCCCTTCCTTAACCACATCAGAAATGCCATATAATAAGAAAATACACACACCATACACATGCAAGTATGGGTAAGTATCCATAGTAAAACACATGAGATAGTAAATCATCTAACTAATCATCAACAATAACTGAAAGCAATGTAATGATCATCATGCATACATGAAATGTAAAGTCTAAATGATCTCATCATATAACCACTGAATCTATAACATAATGTTTGATAGTCTCAAAATAATACCACTAGTCCATCAACCTAAAACTAGTCTAACATAGTCTGATAATAGCAACATTGTGTCTAGAAAAAGATGTGAACGAGGGTAGGCACTACATCCACCCCCCCTTGGGTTAGGCTTACTCCTAGAAGGCTACAAACAGGTAGGGATATAACTCCCATAACCTAGCTGCATCCTCCCATGTAGCTAAAGAATCATCAGTAAGGTCTAATTGGACCCTTACTTGCTCGATGGTTCGACCCTTGAGGGTCAACTCCCGCTGCTCCAGAATACAAATCGGCCCCAAAGCTAGCTGCCTGTCCTCTACCTACAATGCACTCCAATTGAGAAAATGTACAATATTAGGAATATACTATCGAAGCACTGAAACGTGAAAAACATCATGAATGCGAGCTAGGCTGGGCGGTAGAGCAAGGCGGTAAGCAACTAGGCCAATCCTCTCTAGAATTTTGAATGGTCCCACAAAGCGAGGTGCTAGCTTAGAACCCTTTCCATATCGGATTGGACTCTTTCGTGAATGCACTCTCAAGAAAACCTTATCATGCATAGCAAATTGCTTATCACTCCTATGAGCACCAACATGCTTTTTTTGCCTATCCTGTGCCGTAGTCAAGTGCTCACGGATATGCACTACTTGTTGCTCCATATCATGAAGCATCTTTGGATCCAACAGGATGCGATCCTCAAGGCTGTCCCAACTCAAGGGTGTATGACAAGGATGTCCATATAATTCCTAAAATGGTGCCATGCCAATAGAACTATGATACCCGTTGTTGTAAGAAAACTACACTAAGTAGAGATAGTCCTCCCAATGTGTCTGCCTATCCATCACATACATTTGTAACATATCCTCCAAAACTTGATTCACCCTCTCTATTTGACCATCAGTCTCTAGATGATATGCCAAACTGAAGTTTAACTGCACTCCAAGCTCATGCTGCAGCGATGTCCAAAATGCAGATGTGAATATAGGATCCTTGTCAAAAATGATCTTTCTAGGAATACCATGTAATCTCACAATGTCATGCATGAAGACATTAGCTACAGAAGCTACTATGTAGGAAGACCTGATTAGTAAAAAATGTGCCACCTTAGTCAACCGATCAGTGGTGACCATGATAGCATCATAACGTCGAATAGTCATAGATAATCCTACAATAAAATCCATGGAGATGATATCCCACTTCCAAGAAGGAATGAGATTAGGCTGCAAAAGTCCAGCCGGGTGCTGATGTTTTGCCTTAACTCTCTGACACTCAAGGCACCTAGCAACAAAATCAGCAATGTCTCACTTCATCCCAGACCAAAAGAACAAACGTCTCAAATCACCATGCATCTTCTTGACACCTAGATGTGCTAAGTAAGGTGTACGATGGGCTTCTGCTAGAATCAAGGTGCAAAGCTCATTTGGTAATGGCACATAAATCCTCCCCAAATGTCTCAAAAGACCATTTGATTCTCGAACATAACCTACAAACCTACCTTCCAAAGGTCTTCCTGAATTAATCTCTTTGCACACTTCTTGATACCAAGAATCCGTAGGAAGTGCCTGAAGAATCTGACTCCTCAAGTCCACACTAAGAGTCATCGATGATACTACATGTCTTCTGTGACTCAAAGCATCCACCACCACATTCTCCTTACCCTAAATGTACTTAACCTCAAAATTATACTCGCATAGAAACTCCATCCATCGCCTTTGGCGAGCATTCAAATTAGGCTGAGTAAAAATGTAATTAAGACTACGACGATCACTATGTAGCTCAAATCTATGCCCCAACAAGAAATGTCTCCATCTTGTCAAAGCATGAACTACTACTGCTAACTCAAGATCATGTGTAGGATAATTTAGCTCATGATCCTTGAGCTTGTGTGATTCATATGCAATCACCCATCCATTTTGTATCAACATTGCCCCAATCCCTTCAAGAGAAGCATCTGTACACACCATGAAATCACCTTTCAAATCAAGTACAGCTAAAATTAGTGCATTGGTCAAAAGCTCCTTGAGCTTCTGGAAAGATTCCTCACATTTCTTTGTCCACACAAACTTCTTTCCTTTCCTCTGAAGAGAAGTGATAGGATGTGCTACCCTAGAGAAGTTTTAGACAAATCTGCGATAATAACCAGCTAAACCCATGAAACTATGGATCTCTGACACATTAGTCAGTGTAGGCCAATCTATTATCGCCTAAATCTTTGTAAGATCCATTGAAATACCATCACCCAAAATAACATGCCCTAAATATTGAATCTTCAATTTGAAGAATTCACACTTAGTTGCATTAGCATAAAGTTGATTGTCTCTCAAACACTGCAATACCAACCGCAAGTGTTCCTCATGCTCCTTCTGAGTCTTAGAATATATCAATATGTCATCAAGAAACACAAGTACAAACCTGTCTAGATAAGATCGAAACACACCATTCATAAAACTCATGAAAAATAATGGAGCATTAGTCAACCTAAAAGGTACCACAGTGAACTCATAATGCCCATAGAAAGACCAAAAAGCAGTCTTGTGAATGTCGGCTTCCTTAATGCAAAGCTGGTGGTATCCTGACTTAAGGTCAATCTTGGAGAATATTGTAGCTCCCTTGATCTGATCAAATAAGTCATCAATCCTAGGCAAAGGATACATGTTCTTAATAGTCACCTTATTCAACTGTCTATAGTCAATACAAAGGCGCAAAGAACCATCTTTCTTCTTCACAAAGAGCACTGGATCTCCCCATGGTGATATGCTAGGTTGAATGCTCCCTTTGGTCAGAAGTTCCTCAAGCTGAAGACATAGCTCACCCAATTCCTGTGTAGTCATGTGATAAGGAGCTTTAGAGATAGGCTTTGCTCCAGGAATCAGATCAATACTAAAGTCAATGTCCCTCTTTGGAGGCATGCCTGAAATTTCACTTCAAAAAACATTAGCGTACTCCTGTAAAATCGGGTGATCTAAAGTCTTCTGTACAAGATCTTCCTCATCAAGATCATTTACCATAACAGAAAATATCTAAAATCCCTTACGAAAAATTTGCTTCAATTGCATAGCAGAAATCATCCATAGAGATATAGGCCTT
Organism: Cupressus sempervirens; assembly: GCA_028749045.1. Classification (NCBI taxonomy): domain Eukaryota; kingdom Viridiplantae; phylum Streptophyta; class Pinopsida; order Cupressales; family Cupressaceae; genus Cupressus; species Cupressus sempervirens. The sequence goes on from CM053790.1 coordinate 368,260,564, forward strand.
GGTATCCCAACTATCTTCAAATCATTCCCTTAGTCATCTTGGCACATAATAATCTTTTTCTTGCAATTTGTACTGGCTCTATGAGATCCAAGCTAGTCCATGCCTAAAACCACATCATAGAAACCAAGGGGTATGACTCAAAGATCCACTACAGTATCAAAGCTTCCTAAGCTAAGCCCACACTTATGAACTATAGAATCTGTGGAGACCTTAAAACCTGAGGCTAGTTCCACTTGCCAACCATGATCTTGCTTCATCACATCTAGCTTAAACTTAGAAATTATAGATGGTGAAATAAATGAATCTGTAGCTCCTGAATCAAACAATACTGAAAGAGATATACCTCTAATAGCACCTATGGTCTCAACCACTGTTCCCTGGTGATCTGCCTGACGGTGATCTACTACTGCAAAAACTCTATGAGCTTTACCTACATCACCCACTATAGGCTCTGAAACTGTAGGCCTAGGTCCTAAAAAATGAGGTGCTCACTGTGGACACTAAGTAGCATAATGTCCAATCTGACCACATGAAAAACATTCTATATTTTTGCTAGATCCTCTTTCCATAGGTGGTACATTTGATTGCTAATGGTTGTTCTTTCTAACAAAAGACTGGTTACTCTAAGCTGGCTGATTGGGTTGATTTTGTTTATTGTGTTGAGTATTGATGTTGTTCTTGGTGTTAGAACCTTTGCCACCACCTTGAGCCTGAGAATTTGATCCCTTCTATTGCTGTGTCTATTGAGACTACTGTTGATACTGCTTCCCCTTAGAGAAAGAAAACTTCTTGTTACCACCTGAATTGTAGTTGCCTTTAGATCCTGATGCTGCTAGTGCTCCTACAAAACCACCTTGACCAAGGTTGACACTTTGCTCAACAAGGATTTCTCAATGTACTACATCCTTGAGGGATTTTGGCTCAAATACCTTAACACCCCCAATAATACGGTTATTCAAACCCCTAATAAAATGTCGTGTCAACTGAGCTAAATTTTCATTGAACCCTAAAAAAGGCATGAGCTCATAAAACTTATGCTTATACTCGGTCACTAAAAAAGTGTATTGTCTAAGATTATGAAATTCATCAGCCCTTTGTTGTTTCCATTCCTCTGGTAGGAATCATTCACAAAAAAATCTCTAAGAATAGTTCCCACGTGACACTGCTCATATTGATTCCCAGCTTCTTCTCCTCAATTGTCCACCAAGTGGCCCCAAAATTCTCTAAATTAGTGATCGCAAATCTTGCCTTAATGTTGCTGTCGAATTCCTGCATGGCAAAAATCTTGTTGAGGGAAATAAGCCACTGCTTGGCCACATAAAAAGAACCTTGCCCATATAAAGGCTTAACCTTGGATCTTGAAAGATCCTTCATCTGAGTGGACACAATGGACCTTTGACGATCCTTTTGAGGACTCCTAGATTTGGGTCTATGCTCTTGTTCTGTCTGATGCACTTTGGGCTATTCTTGAACAAGAGGTAGATGTTCTAGAATAGTCTGCATCATCTATCTCAAACCAACCTCTTCAAACTCAGCTTGGTCCTCTCTATGGCTCTTCTCCTTGCTACCTACTAGAGTGCTCTTCCCTGCTCTCTACATGAGCCTATCCCTCATGGGTAGACTCATGGACACTGATAGGTCTACCACGACCACGACCTTTGCCACGGCCTCTACCACAGCCTCTAACAAAAGACCTAGTCCTAGATACCATCCTACAATAGTACAAAGTACTATTACAATCACATGTTGCAATAGACTAAGTTCAATTCTATTTTTATGTTTAAGTAAAATTTCCAATTTTGAAACTAAGTGTTGAAGCATGAAACATATGCAAGTAAGAGTTCAAGTTCTATTTCAGTTTACCTAGTTTCAAGGTTGAAAAGATACACTTAAGTTCAAATTTCTAGTTGTTCCAAAATACCCAGAGCTCCCAATGTAGAAACTCAGGCTCTAATAAGGGGGAAGATAATGATAAGCATTGAAAGAGCATGTTACTTATGAGAATATGTGATTTTATGAGATTCATGGATGTGAAATTCTCCTCATGGAGAGAGTGCACCTTGACCCTATATCTTGATTCTATGGAAGAATCTATGTGCAAGCCTTGGGATGGGTTGTATTGTGTTGAAATTGTGTTTTTATAGTTTGTATGGTATGTGAATGTGAAGGTGTGTAACCATTTGTGCCTTGTTTTTCCCAAGATCGGTGGGTGGCCTCCTTGAGGCATAGGTTGGGAGGTGAGCCTCCATGGTTCTACATATTACCTCTTATTTATAAGTTTTTGCTTGAGGTATTGGACATTTGGAATTTGTAAAGTCTCACCTTTGTTTAGGAAGAGAGAACACTATTGTTGGAGTGGAGAATGGAGAAACAAGCTCCATCTTGTTAAGTGAATTATTATGTATTTGTAAGAATGTTGTTATTATGCTCATTTATTTTTTATTAGAAAGATTGTGAATCATCTATGTATTGTAGAAAGGTCTCTCCATTTTTATATTTTGATATGGTGAACTCACCACCTTGTGTGTATACTTGATAAATGGTTGAATGTAAGCTTGAGAAGAACTTGATGGAAAAAATCATTGTATTGATGTTGTTGGTTTGTAATCTTGGATATGAATGCATTGAAGAGAGGTTTGGGTTTCATGGTAGACATTAGAAAATGAATCAAAAGATTATCATTTTGATATTCTTATTTCCTCAAGACTCATATGAATAATTTAGATGCATTGGTGTTCAATCTTGATTCATACATAGTTTTAGAATATGAAATTGATAGCTAATGGATTCGTAAATAGTTTTAATCATGAAATGGGAATCATTTTAGAATTTGAGTACTTGATGTTCATGGGTATACTAGCAAAAAGAGATTTCATTTATGTTCATATTGGAATATCTTAGGATTTAGATTTTGTTAGAATTATGTTAGTTACTTTGTGTAATACATTAGATTGCTAGATATAATAGGTAATATAATGCATTATACAATGTTTAATTTTATCAACCCAAGTATAACCAAACTTAGAGAGTGCATGAAGAAGCTAGTAAAAAAAAAATTAACTTCATAAGTAACATGTACATGCATATTTACTTGCTGGAAAATGTATGGCACAAAAAAAAATAAAAATTAATAAAATAATATATTCTAAATATAATAAATATATCCCTATCAATAATAATATAAAAATCCTCTAAGGCACCCAACATAATAATGTTGCCCTATGAAAGGACAATCAAAATAAATATGTAAGGTACATGGTCAAAAATCAATGTTAAGATGAAATAAAATAAATTATTAAAAAACCCTTCCCTTAGAAGTGGTGACAGTAAATCTTAAATATGGCAAGTACCCTTGCTAAAAGAAAAGATTTAAAAACATAAATTGCCTCCCTTTTTTTTGGTTGCTAGATCATGACATAAATCAGATCTCATTCAAGTTAATAAATGTGAAAGGGAATGAGTTGGGAGGTGGTCCCACCACCCCCTCCTTTGTTACCACACCTTCCTACATACCTAGGCATACTTTTAGAAGGGCTGGCCAAATTCTAAACTACCTAAAATCACGTGTTCCAAGGAAAGGAGTTAAAGTGTGGTCAGCTTTATGTTATGCATTTGTGGGGGGTGGGCAGGGGGTCAGATTTAAAAGGTGGTAGGTAAAGTACAATATAATTTAGTATAAAAGGTAAAATAATAAATTATGAGTACATGTAATCTTTAGTAAATTTGGGATAGGATAACTTAAGTGTAATATCATGATAAGGTAGTAGATTGGTAGATGGGTTGTAGGTTAGTGCTGATTTTTCATAGGAAAATTATTAAAAGGGTTAGTATGTATAATTAAATCCATATTAATTACTATTTAATATTAGTATAATATGTGAAAATTTTATTAATGTGTTAAATTAGATATAGAATATGGAAAAAGAGTTGGGGTGACTAGTTTCAATTTTTTTTTTTAAATTGAATTATTTTTGGGTAAAGGGTATTAGAGGTTAGATAGTTAGTTTTATTTTACTTTTATTTCTTTTTAAAAGAAATATAAATATACATAAAAATTGTATTAAATTAGGCATGTGATTGTAAGTAAGGTGATACATTTATAGAAAAGAATTTAAAAAAAAAAAAAAATGTTAAGGTGTAAGTTTGCATAGTTTAAGGATTAATAAATTTTGGAAAGTGTAATATATATATATATATATATATGTTGTTGTTGTTGGGGGGGGGTTGGCATAGGTAAGATTGGTAGATAAGTAAGTTTAAATTTTAATAGGGTTACATTAGTTAAGGATTTTATTTATTATTTAATTTAAGGTTAGATAAAGATTAAGCTAGGATATAGTAAAAAGAAAAAGAAATATTAGTAAATAGAATTTACTTAAGGGTTGGTTAAATTAGTAAAGTATGTTGTGAAAAAATATAAATAATAAATTTTTAAAAATTACATATAAAGGTTAAAAAAAAGGAAACAAATTTCAATTTTAAAATAAAAATATCTTTAATTACTTATGTAGTAAATAGTTAAAAAAGTAATAACTCAAAAAAAAAACTCTTTTCTACTATATTTAGTTTTCCTTTTAAAACATTGTTAACATTTCTTTACAATTAAATTTTAGTTTTAATAATTAGTTTGGGAGGTAGTTATAATTAGTAAATAGTTTTAAAAATATACTCTTTTCTACTATAATTAGTTTTCTTTTTAAAATATTGTTAACATTTCTTTACAATTAAATTTTAGTTTTAATAATTAGATTGGGAGGTACTTATAAGTTGTAAAATTTATTTAGTTCACTAAAGAATCTAATAATATCTATATTTGATTTTATAATATATATATGATGCAGGAGCATCCAGAGGTATAAGGGCAATCCTGTGTCAACCAAAAAAATGTAGCTAGACTTAGTTTTTGTTTCATGTGTTTTCATTTCTGGATACCCATTTGGGTCAAATAAAGGTGCCAACTCTCACAGTTCCACTATCTGTGTTCTAGGATAGAGTATTTGAAAACCTTGGGGTATGTGTAAATGTAAAAAAAAATAGGAGTATGTAATTGAGCCATCATTTTGGTGAACAAGAAGGTGTAAATTGGCTAGATGAATGTAATTGTAATTTAGAGCATTCTAGAAAAAGAATCATGTCAAAAGGCCCCACAGTTTGAAAGTTATCGCAGTTTTTCAGTTTCTGGAGACATCCTAAGAATTCTTCAAAGTCAGGTTAGGGGCATTAAATGACCTCAAAAAGGGCTGAAAAATGGGGGAAAAGAGAAGCTAGTCCATAGGGCTATAGAGCGCTTCAAGAGCTTTTCAAAAATGTAAACGGTTTGTCAATCGGAGCTACGGTTCAAAAGTCATGCCTCTTGGAAGTTCGATTACCGTTTCTGGATTCTTCTAATTTTGTGCCGACTACTAATGAAACTTTTAGAGCCTTCTATTCAGTTTATGGATGCATACTAGCACTTTCTAGAATATATTCCTAATCCTTAACCCTCCAGGGTATATTTAAGAACATTTCTGGCATTGTAAAAGGCAGTTCGGAGTGGAGTTTGAGAGAAGGTACTGGGAGAAGAATTTATCCCCAAATTTATGACATTGTAATCCCTTAGGGCATGTTTTGAAGTCTATTTTATTTGTACTAAATGTATTAGCATATTTAACAAGTGAATAAAATTTTACCTTTCTTGTTGTGTCCATTTTGTGCTTGGGTTGTGTCCCCATCAATATATTTTTTAATGTTGAACATATTTTCAATTAATATATTTGTTTATAATTTATAGACAAGTAAAGAGGAAAAAGACAATCAATTTAAATAAATAATAATAGAGACCTAGTAGTAGTGCATACTCAAATGATCAAAGTTAAGAAAAAAAAAGACAAGTAGTAAGAAGTTCGTCAAAGAGGAATATAATTTTTGCATCTAAATGAAGTTCAAAACAACTAGGGTAATCATAAAACATCTTCATGTCGATGTACCCTAGAACCATTGACTCAAGAAATTGAATTTTCACATTCATTGTGAAGTATCTTAGTCAAGAGCATTGAAGCTAAAGGGTTATCATCCAAAATACAAATTTCACTTAGTATTGCACACTTTGATAGTCAACCTAGAAAATTATCATAGAAAACATGAATCTAGATTTCAAATGGCACAATCTTCTTTCCATAAGATAACTTTAACATCTCCAAGTTAAGTGTAGACTGTGTATCTCCTTATCTAATCAAAAATTCAAATTAGTCAGCAATATCTAAATCTTTGACATAATTTTGCAACCTTAGAATGCAACTTATACACATTTAGTCATAATGAGTACCATTCAAAAATAACCACAACCTGATATGAGTGTAAACCCTTTCAAATTAAACATCAAGTCATTTGACTAATATAAACATTAACATATATTTCAAGAAATAAATAAAAATAAAAATTACTAGTTGTGTTTTTTCCTTGTTGGGTTCAGGCATGACATTTTGGTATCAGAGCATTTGGTTACAACACATGGAGCCTAACCCATTACGTCTAACCTATGAATTGCAACTTTGTGTAGAATGCCCATAGTCACTTGTAATGGTCATTAGAGGGCCAAAGGTCCTAGAGAAAACTGAGTAGGCCAAGAGGAGTTAGGGCAGGATGTAGGAGGACCCCCACTAGGGCAACCTTCAAATCTTGATCAGGTTCTATCAATAATCTTATTGAGGTAGTGCAATAGAGATTACCACCTATCATTCCATAGGTAGGATAACAAGGTATAGAGGGGTAGGGGCCTATATCAGGGAGAGAAGTAGGACTTTCCCAACTAGACTTGTAGAGGATTAGGGGGAAGCATCAGTACACCAAAGAGATCCACCCCCTGCATTAGAGTGAACACTAGTGAGAGCACCCCAAGATATTGGGGATGAGATTAGTGACTTACTATGACTCAAGCCACCCATATTTACTGGTACCATAGATGGCACACATGAGGAGGCATGGGTATATATTTTACAGAGGTGCTTTGGATTATACACCCACAGGAGCAATCTGAAGGCATGATTGTCCATACAAATATTACGAGAGGATATCTCCAACTGGTGGCAACAGGAGGAGACTATAGAGAGAGTAGACATAGAGACTCTCACATGGGAGTCCTTTGTGGATCATTTCAAAGACAGATATTTGTCGAAGCACTTTAGATAGAGGCAGGTTAAGGAGTTCCATGATCTTCAATAGAGAGATCTCATGGTGGCCTAGTATGAGAGTAAGTTCTTGGAGCTACTTCCTTATGTGGAGTACATGAGAGATGAGAAGCAACACATCCATTAGTTCATTAAGGGCCTTAAATTATCACTCCAAGGATCAGTGTAGTTGGCATTTCCTACCACTTTCAGAGAGGCAATTGAGATGACATTGGTTATCAAAGACATTTGTACTAGACAGGAATCTCAAGATAGGTCCCATAACCAGAACCCCTCCCAATAGCCAATACAATAGAAACCCTCTTGGAAGGGTAATTAGAGTCATTTGGTAGGGTCCTCAAAGGACCCACAAACAAAAAAAAGAGGCCAGTAGGACACTAGGTAGAGATCTTCTTAGGGTTATCAGGGTGTTACACCCAAACTGTGGTAGTCACAAGGCCCCAGGTCTGATCATAGGCCATAGGCCCTGTATACATAGCCAGCTGGGACTCACCTATCCTTTAGGGGAGACTTTAATGGATCTAGTAGGATTAGGGGTCAGCAGTAGTCCAGACCACAAGGGTTACAAATTCAGACCCATGGGCCATGTCATGCTTGTGGTGGTATGGGTTATATTGTGAGAGAATTTCCATAGGGTCCCACAATAGATAGTCAATGAGGAGCCACCTTAGAGCCCATAGTAGGAGATATGGGTAAATACCATAGGGTGTTTCTAGTGGTTGATAACTGTTAGGCTAAGCATTGGGCCATTGTGATTGAGGCTATAGGTTGAGTTAGATAGATAGATAGCCTTAGAGCCCATTCACATATTGGCTTGGTGGACCCTCTCACTTTGAGGTAGAGAGTTGGACCAGGTTAGGATCTAGTGGGACTATTATGATGAGGTCACATCATCATGGGAGGATGTAGCACAAATGAGAGCACAATCTCCTATCTTTTGATGAACTCCAGGAGGAAGTTCATGCCTAGGGAGGAGGATGTGAGGCCTCACCCCAACCCATCATAACATAGATATTGTATTTCTATTTTGTTGCTCAGGACTAGATATCTCAACATATATTTTGATACTTGATGGATAGTAAATTTTGCTACTTATCCAATGATATTTACCTTATGGTTTTCCATTATGATATGTATTCGGACTTAACTGGCATAGTTGATGAATTAATGGATATTTACTCAATACTTTATTATTATGATAGAAAATAGAATTATGATGTGATTCAAATGCTTGATTTGATCTTGTAAGGGAAGTTAGTAATATGCAAGTTTTTGAGGTTTAATGATTAAATGCTTTATATATAAATGATGGAGAATAAGAAATTAATTATGGAGTGTGTTATATGTGAATGGTAGAATAACAAAATTATCATGTACCTTTACTTTCATATGTATTTTATATGTGACTTTTCATTGGACTATTAATGCTTGAGTTTAGTGTGCAAGAAAGGAACCATGGAAACATGATGGGGATATAAGGTATAAACGCATGCTAATATGACATTTCCAAGGTGAATCTTTAAAAGATTCATAAACCTCATTGTGATGTGTTTATTTTGTAAATGTGAGATGTATGTGTGTAGTATGTATTTCATGAGTAGATTCAGAACATGTCATGTGTGATGTATAGTGAAATTTTGTGTCACTTGACACTTGTACTCATTATATGGAAATAATATTTTCTATGAAGATGGATCATGTAGCCACCTTATCTCAAGTTAAATTCCCTAATTAAGAATTAGATTTAATTGCCTTGATTTAGTAAGGGAAACAAGGATTGTGAGGATAAAAAGTAGCTCTAAAGTGAATTTGTGATGAAAATAAATCCTACCCACGATAATATTTTAAGTTAGGGAGCTAATAGTGACCAATAGGGTGGCTAGAAGACCTAGAAGACCCCAAAAAGAATGCATTTTATATTGAATCTAAAAATGGGAGTCATTTATAGGGGCATGGCCAAACTAGAAACTCACTTGCTCAATTTCTAATTTAGATACCTTTAGGGTTTGGAATAAGAGGATAAGGAGCTCTACTACAACCTTCATTTTCCATTACTCGGAGTGAGGTTGGTATCCATGATCCATTGTATCTCTTCATTTCATTATGGATTTGATATGGTGTATTATTCATTTCATTGTATGATTGATATGGTGTTTCTTCATTGCATTGTAGATTTGTTATGTTGTGGATGTGGTTTGTGAAGAATCTTGTTGTATGTATGTTGGATGTGTAAAGTTTTATGTGATCTTTTCTTGAATCTTGTTTTGTTCATGTTGTTTATTATGTAAATTGGGTGTGAAACATCATTCACCCTTGGGAGGGAAGAGATGCTTGGGTGAAGGGGTTAGTTGGGCTCACCCATGTAGTTGAGAAACTCTACCATGTGTGGAAATGATTTTGATGTGTTTCAATGGAGTATGAATTTATGATTTCTTGCATTCTTGGAGGTAAAAGCAGGTGCATGAAGGGGGAAGATAATGATAAGCATTGAAAGAGCATGTTACTTACGAGAATATGTGATTTTATGAGATTCATGGATGTGAAATTCTCCTCATGGAGAGAGTGCACCTTCACCCTATATCTTGATTCTATGGAAGAATCTATGTGCAAGCCTTTGGATGGGTTGTATTGTGTTGTGTTTAAATTGTTTTGTGTTTAAATTGTGTTGTTATAGTTTGTATGGTATGTGAATGTGAAGGTGTGAAACCATTTGTGCCTTGTTTTTCCCAAGATCGGTGGGTGGCCTCCTTGAGGCCTAGGTTGGGAGGTGAGCCTCCATGGTTCTACATATTATCTCTTATTTATAGGTTTTTGCTTGAGGTATTGGACATTTGGAATTTGTAAAGTCTCACCTTTGTTTAGGAAGAGAGAACAATATTATTGGAGTGGAGAATAGAGAAACAAGCTCCATCTTGTTAAGTGAATTATTATGTATTTGTAAGAATGTTGTTATTATTCTCATTTATTTGTTATTAGAAAGATTGTGAATCATATATGTATTGTAGAAAGTTCTCTCCATTTGTGTATCTTGATATGGTGAACTCACCACCTTTTGTGTATACTTGATAAATGGTTGAATGTAAGCTTGAGAAGATCTTGAAGGAAAAATTCATTGTATTGATGTTGTTGGTTTGTAATCTTGGATATGAATGCATTGAAGAAAGGTTTGGGTGTCATGGTAGACATTAGAAAATTAATTAGAAGATTATAATTTTGAAATTCTTATTTTCTCAACACTAATATGAATAATTTAGATGCATTGGTGTTCAATCTTGATTCATACATAGTTTTAGAATATGCAATTGATAGCTAATGGATTCGTAAATAGTTTTAATCATGAAATAGAAATCATTCTAGAATTTGAATACTTGATGTTCATGGGTTTACCAGCAATAAAAGATTTTATTTATGTTCATATTGGAATATCTTATGATTACGCCGAGAGGCATTCTATACAATGGCAGCACAAATGCCAAGCACGGGAATATGCCAAGATTCCTTGTCAATAAAAAAGATTTGGGAGCAGTTACAAACTTCCAAATTAAATATTAAAAAAGAATTATCGAAATAATAGCTGGCTGAAATAATAGGAAGCCAAATGGAGGCCGAAATAATAGGCCCAAAAAAGTAGGGCCCGAAAAAGTAGGACCCGAAAAAATAGGGCCCAAAAAAATAGGGGCGAAATAATTTCAATATGATTTTTTTTTTTGTTAAATATAATTTTGCATACACATTCATGCTTTTTTTTGCGGGGAGTGGGGGAATTTGAAACAAATTCGTGGAATGTGAAGAGACGTCTGTTGGGGGATATGAGGAGCCTCTCAGAAGTTATAAAACCAAGGCTCCTCATTTCATTTTCATTTTATGTTTTTGCAAGAAGGAAGAGGTGGAGGTTATTGGAGGATTAGATTGGAGTTTTTGAATAGGATTAAATTGAAGTTTTGGAGTAACATTTTTGCAAGTGAGATTTCTATTTTTTATTTACATTTTCATTTAGATTTAGATGTAGATGTAAATTTAAATTCAAAATTAGTTATAATATTCTACTTTGATTTAGATTTCAATTTTAATTAATTTCAATTTGGTTGGCTCTCATCCACAACAAATAGTGTATTGTGTATTTAATGGGTGCATTGGAATGCAGATTATCAGCCTAATGGCCAATCTCCAGTTTCCTCCACAAGCAAACCAATCTCTTGAAAGATCCCTCTTTCGAACCGAAAGGATATGGCAGATTTCTCTCCTCCCCGGCCTCTAAAAACAGAGGAAATTCCCAATATAGTTTCTAATTTTCGAAATGCTGCCATGAATGCAATAGATGCAAGTATGTTTTTTTATTCTGATCTATCTTGGTTTGAAGAAGAGAATGTTCCTTTTGTTGACATAATCAGTCCTTTTACGAACAGGGTTTGACGGTGTTGAGATCCATGGGGCACATGGGTACCTTGTGGACCAATTCATGAAGGACAGCGTGAATGATCGAACAGATGGCTATGGCAGAATATTGGAGAATCGTTGCAGATTTGCACTTGAAGTTGTGGAAGCAGTGGTGGAGGAAATCGGAGCAGAGGATGTGGGAATTTGGCTTTCTCCATTTTCAGATCATGCAGAAGCGTATGACTCAAATCCAGAGGCACTGGGACTTCACATGGTGGAGGCTCTAAATAAATATAAGATATTCTATGCTCATTTCTTTGAGCCTAGGATTGATAATTCGTAGACGACGATAGCGAGTGAAAAGAGCCTGATTCCCATAAGAACAGCATTCAAGGGAACATTTTTGGCTACAGGGGGTTATGATCGGGATGATGGTAACGAAGCTATTTCCAGTGGCAAGGCAGATTTGATTGCTTATGGCCAACTGTTCTTGGTAACTGATATTTCTATTGTATATTCCCATGCCCAGCACGAGAAGTTTTAATCTATACAGTTTATTTTGTGCATTTAGTGCACAAAATAAAGAATGCATATGCAATCAATTTTTTTATCAATCTTTATGATAGCTTTTTTTTTTAAATAGAAAATAAAAAATAGAAAATAGAAATTATTCTTTTATGTATGTAGAAAAAAATTAGAAAGATTTTATGTATGTAAAAAATTAAAAGAATTCTATATACATCTAGATTTTTTGAAAAGAATTCTATTTACATCTAGATATTTTGATTGAAATAACCATAATGTAAAAACAAAATATAAAATAGAAATGTTAATATATGTATGTAGAAAAAATTAGAAAGATTGCATGCATCTAAAAAAATTCTATTTACATCTAGATTTTTTTAGAATGGAAAAAAATGGATAATAGAAATATTAGTTGCATGTTTGTAGAAAAAAATTAGAAAAACATGTATCTAGAAATTAAAAAGATTCTATATGTGTCTAATTTTCAGATTTTACTTTATTCTAAACTAATTATTGATGGATATATATTTTAAAAATATTTATGTAGTTTAAAGTTTAGATTTTAATTAATTTGTATGCAAATAGGAAAAAGAATAAATATTTTATATATATGTAGATTAATTTCTATTTTTAAAATTTACAAGTAAATGAGTACTTTATTCATTTAAAGTAAACAAGTTTTTAAGTAATATATTTTTATTTTAGAAATATATTAATCATAATGTTCATTTATTATTACTTATTTAATATACTTACTCTCAAATCTAAGACAATAGAAATGATATTTTATTAACTTTGAAATAGGGAAGTGTTAAGCAAGTTCGTTTACAAAAATACCAAAAATATATTTGGTCTTTGATCAAATTGGAGTTAATATTAGAAATATAAATATGATCATTAACAATTAAGCTAAATTCAGTTCAAAACAATAATATTATTTAAATTTAAATAAATTTTTTTGAAAAGAATTCTATTTACATCTACATATTTTGATTGAAATAACCATAATGTAAAAACAAAATATAAAATAGAAATGTTAATATATGTATGTAGAAAAAATTAGAAAGATTGCATGCATCTAAAAAAATTCTATTTACATCTAGATTTTTTTAGAATGGAAAAAAATGGATAATAGAAATATCAGTTGCATGTTTGTAGAAATAAATTAGAAAAACATGTATATAGAAATTAAAAAGATTCTATATGTGTCTAATTTTTAGATTTTACTTTATTCTAAACTATTTATTGATGGATATATATTTTAAAAATATTTATGTAGTTTAAAGTTTAGATTTTAATTAATTTGTATGCAAATAGGAAAAAGAATAAATATTTTATATATATGTAGATTAATTTCTATTTTTAAAATTTACAAGTAAATGAGTACTTTATTCATTTAAAGTAAACAAGTTTTTAAGTAATATATTTTTATTTTAGAAATATATTAATCATAATGTTCATTTATTATTACTTATTTAATATACTTACTCTCAAATCTAAGACAATAGAAATGATATTTTATTAACTTTGAAATAGGGAAGTGTTAAGCAAGTTCGTTTACAAAAATACCAAAAATATATTTGGTCTTTGATCAAATTGGACTTAATATTAGAAATATAAATATGATCATTAACAATTAAGCTAAATTCAATTCAAAACAATAATATTATTTAAATTTAAATAAAATAAGCATGTTTACTTTGAAACATCAAACAACTAATTAACTAATACAATAATTAAAATAAATGAATCTATTATGACATAGAAAAATATTTTCGAAGTATAATTTCTTTGTTTTTGAATCAATATGAGTTTTTTTTTCTACTTGAAAAGATAAACCATCCTAATTGTCATCCTTAGTTAACCCTAACAACAACCCCTACCTTAGCCCTAGCCCCAACAATGATGTACAATCTAACTATAATCCAACATTAAACTATAATTATAGCACTAAAACATATCCCTATTGATATTCTAAACTCTAATCATAACGAAAATCTCAGCCCAAACCATAATCTAAACCAAAAACCTACACACTAATATTGGTTATAGTCCTAACCCTAAAATCTAACCCTTAACCATAATGTAAAAACAAACTCCAAAATATTGATCAAAATCCTAAACCTAACTATAGGGATAACCATGATATTAAACTCTAAATCTAGTCCCAAGGTCCTAACCATGGTGTAAACCTATAACCGAACTCTTAAAAAATTTACTAATCCCTGATCCTAATCACATTCCCAACTTTAAACTTGAACCATAAACCATAGTTGTAACCATAATCATAAACTTAAACAAAACCCTAACCCTAAAGGTACAATCATAAAATTAATCATAGCTTAGACCCTAATCCTAGCACAAACCACAATCATGACCAAATATAAATCTTCACCTTACCCCTAATCATAATTTCAATGTTAACCCTAACATTAGTTTCAATCCTTCCATGATATGAACCCTAATATAGACTTCACCTTGATCCTCACCCTAATCTTAAGTCTAATTAAACCCTGAATAAAACCTAATCTAAATGATATATCTAACTATAATCCTAACTGTAATTATCATACAACCCAATGCTAACCCTCATGTATATTTAATCCCTAATCTTAACTCTAAATATTCTATAAACTCTAGAATTGACCTTGATTCTAACCATAACCCTAAAATCTAAATTGTAACCATAGCACAAAAGGTGGGGAGCCCTGCTACATGGCACAATTCTAGGTCTTGGAGCCTCACGAAAGCACTACAGAGTGAGGAAATGTCAAAAAGGTGACATGTAGTAGCATGACGCAATTTTAGGCTTTAGAGCATTGTAGAAACAATGCAGTGTAAGGAGGAGCTAGAATGGAGACTCATGGAAAGAAGAGGAAAGACATTCATGTCACTGGCGAAAAACTATGAAAAGAGATAACATGATGTCTTAACCTCCCACAAAAAATGCAAGCTTGATCCTAAGGGGGAATTTGGTTTCCCCAAAAATGAATGATGGTCATCGATGAAGGTCTTCCTCTTGAAATAGACGGCATAGATGCATTGTGAATCCTCACCAATGAAGGATTAAGTCACAACCGTCGATGTAGATTCTCCCCTCAAAAAGGATGATTGAGATGCAATGATGAAACTCCTCCCAATGAAGGATTAAGTCACATTCGTCGATCAAGATTGGCTTTATTTCCAATGGATGACTAAGATGTAGTGAAGAGATTCCTCCCAACAAACAAAGCAGATAGCACAAAAGGTGTGAACCCCCTCCATGTGGCACAATTTTGGGTCTCAAAGACTCATGAAAGCATCGTGGAGTGAGGAAATGTTGGAAAGGCAATGCGTGGTAGCATGATGCAATTTTGGGCTTCAGAGAGTTGAAGAAACAATGCAGCATGACGAAGCATCAGAATGGAGATGCATGGCAGCATCTTGTGCAATTCTAGGCTTTAGAGTGTTTCGAAGACACTAGCATATAAAGAAATGTTAGAATGGGAATGCATGGCAACATCTTGCACTTTTGGGAAGATGGGAAGATAGCTTGCAAAGAAATAAGAGTTATCGAATCTCACAGCATGAATCAACCCGACCAAGAAAAAATGATCCAGCGTGGTCAATGAAGAAATCGAGCCAACACAAAATGTTAGCCGCCAACTTTAGCGATGTTAACCCTCTGCAAAGAACCTATCCCATTTAAGGTCTCTCAGATCAGACATCAGTGATGGGTTGAATAGGGGGAAAAAATAGCACACAATGCCCTCCTAAATGAAATTCTAAATCTAACACTAATAACCATGGTCCTACTTCTTTTCCTAACCTTATCCATGAGCATGGGAATATACATATTATTATATAGGGCACCTTATATAATAATAAATATAATCTAAAATCCCAACCCTTACTCCCCTCCTAACTATAACTGTGACCATAAGAAAACTTCTAAATATAACCCTTCCTCTAACTCTAACCCTAACCCTAACCCTAACTATAACTGTAACCCTATCCCTACCACTAATTGTAACCCTGAATCTAACTCTACCATAATTGGACTTTAACCCTAATTATAACTATAACCCTAAACCTAACTCTAACCTTAACCGTAACCATAACCATAACCCAAAACCTAACCCTAATCCTAGCTAGAATTCTAATACTCTGTCTACCCCTAACTCAAACTATAGCCCTAACTATAACTCAAACTCTAACCCTAACTCATATTCTAACCCTAAACCTAACCCTAACCTTGACCCTAACCCTAACCCTAAGCCTAAGCCTAACCCTTTGTCTACCCCTATCTCTAACCCTAACCCTAACCCTAACCCTACCCCTAACTCTAAGCCTAAATCTAACTCTTGTTGTAAATCTAACTCTACCATAATTAGACTCTAACCCTAACCCTAACTTTAATCCTGACTAAAACCCTAACCCTAACCCTAACTCTAAACTTAACCCTGACTCAATCCCCTTACCCTAACCTTAACATTGATATAACTCTCTCTATATATAACCCTAACTCTAAATATAAACCTAACCCTAACCCTAACCCTAACCCTAAATCTAACTCTAACCCTAATTGTAAGTGTAACCCTACCCCTACCCATAACTCTAACTATAAATCTAACTCTACCATAATTGGATTTTAATTTTAACCCTAATCCTAACTCTAAGCTTAACCCTGACTCAAAACTCTAACCCTAACCCTAACTCTAACATTAACCCAACTATAAAATTAACTCTATTGGTAACTCAAACCCTAAACCTAACCCTAATTCTAACCCTAACTCTAACTCTATCTCTAGCTCTAACCCTAACTCTAACCATAACTCAAACTCAAACCCTAAACCTAACCCAAATTATAATGCTTTGTTTACCCCTAACTCAAACTATAACCCTAACCCTAACTCAAACTCTAACCCTAACTCATACTCTAACCCTAAACTTGACCCTAGCCCTAACCCTAACCCTAAACCTTACCCTAACCCTAACCCTAACCCTATCTATAAATCTAACCCTAACCCTAACTCTAATCCTAATCTTAACCCTAATTCTAATCCTAACACTAACCTTAACCCTACCCCTAACTCTAACCATAAATCTAACTCTACCATAATTAGAATCTAACCCTAACCCTAACCTTAACCCTAGCTCAAACCCTTACCCTAACTTTGTCCCTAACCATATATCTACATATGACTATAACATTTTACATTACAATATCCCAAAAATAAAAAATATATTTTTATCTAAACTAAACTCCTTATATTAAATTTAAAATAATATTTGACTCAAACCTTAACCGTAACCCTAACCTTAACCATAAACATAACTCTACGCCTAACTCTAACTCTAATTCTAACTCTACCGTAATTGGACTCTAATCCTATCCCTAACGCTAACTATAAGCATAACTCTAACCGTAGCCTTAACCATGAGCATAACTCTAACTCTAGATCTGACTCTACCATAATTGGACACTAACCCTAAACCTAACCTCAATTTTTTTATTACTAGGCCCATAGTTAACAAGCCAACTTTATTGCGATTTTAGGGAAAACTTCGTGAATATGAGTCTAAATCTTGGGCAAAAGATATTGCTTCTTATCTCTCTTGGGATTTTGCGCTATTTCAAGAGCGAGAAATTGCCACTGGAGGAAAAGCTATCAAAGAACAATTAGCTGGTCTAAATCTGCAAATGATTATAGATCATTCATATATAGAATGGAAGGAAATAGATACAAAAATATCTATATTATTGGGGTTGGGGATACAACCCCAATTTTTGGACTCTCCTTTGAAAAAACTAAAACCTTGATTCAAACCTTAACCCTAACCCTAACCCTAGCCTTACTATAACCCTAACCCTAATCATAACCATAACCATAACTCTAACCCTAACCTTAACCATGACCATAACTCTAACCCTAACCTTAACCATAAACATAACTCTAATCTAAACCTTAACCATAACTCTAATGATAACCATAACCATAATTCTATCCTTGACCTTAACCATAGCTCAAACCCTAACCCTAACTCCAAACCTAACCCTAATGCTAACCCTAACCCTAATTCTATCCCTAAGGTTAACATTCACTGTAATGTTAACTTTGTCCCTAACCATATATCTACGTATGACTATAACATTTTATGTTACAATATCCCAAAATTATTATTTTTTAATCTAAATTAAATTCCTTATATTAAATTAAAAGATATATTTGACTCAAACCCTAACCCTAACCCTATCCCCACTATAACCCTAACCATAACCATAATGATGACTCTAACCGTAACCGTAACCATGAGCATTACTCTAAACCTAACATTAACCATAAGCATAACTCTACCCCTAACTCTAACCCTAATTCTAACTCTACCATAATTGGATTCTAACCCTATCCCTAACCCTAACTATAAGCATAAGTCTAACCCTAGCCTTAACCATGAGCATAACTCTAACTTTGGATTTGACTCTACCATAATTGGACTCTAACCTTAACCTTGACTCAAACCTTAACCCTAACCCTAACGTTAGCCTTACTATAACCCTATCACTAACCCTAATCATAACCATAACCATAACTCTAACCCTAACCTTAACCATGACCATAACATTAACCCTAACCTTAACCATAAACATAACTCTAATCTAAACCTTAACCATAACTCTAACAATAACCATAACCATAACTCTATCCCTAACCTTAACCATAGCTCAAACCCTAACCCTAACTCCAACCCTAACGGTAATGCTAACCCTAACCCTAATTCTATCCCTAAGGTTAACATTAACTATAATGGTAACTTTGTCCCTAACCATATATCTATGTATGACTATAACATTTTACATTACAATATCCCAAAAATAAAAAATATTTTTTTAATCTATATTAAACTCCTTATATTAAATTTTTAAAAATATTTTGAAGCATAATTTTATAGTAACTTCATACAACTCTAATTAAAAATTAATTAACAATTTTATAGTAACCTTATCAAAATAAAAAATAAAAAGTAAATATTTTTCCTATTGCGCCGCGACTGCCACTAGCTATATATACCTCTATATATATTACGTCGAGAGTAATCGTTCTCGAGGCGCCTATTTTTATTTTCATTAATCCCAACTTCGATTAAAATAACTTTGGGATTAAATAAAAATAGGCGCCTCGAGAACGATTACTCTTGGCGTAATATATATAGAGGTATATATAGCTAGTTTAAATTATGTTAGAATTATGTTAGTTACTATGTGCAATACATTAGAGTGCTAGATATAATAGGTAATATAATGCATTATACAATGTTTAATTTTATCAACCCAAGTATAAAGAAATTTAGATAATGCATGAGGACGCTAGTCAAATTTTTTTTTTAACTTCATAAGTAACCTATAGGTGCATATTTTCTTACTGGAAAATGTATGGCATTTCAAAAAAAATACAATCAATAAAATAATATATTCTTAATATAATGAATATATCCCTGTCAATAATAATATAAAAATCCACTAAGGCACCCAACATAATAATGTTGCCCTACAAAAGGATGATCAAAATAAAAATGTAAGGTACATGGTTAGAAATCAATGTTAAGATGAAACAAAATAAATTATTTAAAAACCCTTCCCTTGGAAGGGGTGACTGTAAATCTTAAATATGGCAAGTACCCTTGCTAAAAGAAAATATTTTAAATTTTTTTTACCTCCCTCTTTGCTGACCTAGCTAGATCATGACATAAGTCAGATCTCATTCAAGTTAATAAATGTGAAAGGGAATGAGTTGGGAGGTGGTCCCACCACCCCCTCATCCCTTCCCACACCCTCTTACATATGTAGACATAGTTTTAGAAGGGCTGGCTGAATTCCAAGCTAGTTGAAATCACGTGTTCCAAGGAAAGGAGTTAGGTGTGGACAACTTTATGTTATGAATTTTAAGGTTGGGAGGGACTAAGATTTAAAAGGTGGGTAGGTAAAGTAGAATATAATTTAGTATAAAAGGTAAAATAATAAATTATGAGTACATGTAATCTTTAGTAAATTTAGGGTCGGATAATTTAAGTGTAATATCATGATAAGGTAGTAGATTGGTAGATGGGTTGTAGGTTAGTGCTGACTTTTCTTAGGAAAATTATTAAAAGGATTAGTATGTATAATTAAATCCATATTAATTACTATTTAATATTAGTATAATATATGAAAAATTTTATTAATGTGTTAAATTAGATATAGAATATGGAAAACGAGTTGGGATGGCTAGTTTATATATATATTTTTATTGAATTATCTTTGGGTAAAGGGTATTAGAGGTTAGATAGTTAGTTGTTATTTTACTTTTATTTCTTTCTAAAACAAATATAAATATACTTTAAAAATATATTAAATTAGGCATGTGATTGTAAGTAAGGTGATACGTTTATAGAAAAGAAAGTTTATTTATTTTTAAATATGTTAAGGTGTAAGTTAGCATAGTGTAGGGATTAATATATTTTGATTATAGCTTTTAAAAAAAAATATGTTAAAGAGTGTAAGTTTGCATAGTTTAAGGATTAATATATTTTGGAAAGTGTAATATATATATATATATATATTATATTATGTTGTTGGGGGTGGGGGCGTATAGGTAAGATTGGTAGATAGGTAAATTTAAAATTTAATATGCTTAAATTAGTTAATGATTTTGTTTATTATTTAAGTTATTGTTAGATAAAGATTAAGATAGGATGTAGTAAAAAGAAAAAGAAATATTAGTAAATAGAATTTATTTAAGGTTCAGTTAAATTAGTAAAGTACGTTGTGAAAAAAGTATAAATAATAAATTTTTAAAAAATTACAAATAAAGGTAAAAAAAGGGAAACAAATTTAAATGATTAAATAAAAATATCTTTAATTACTTATGTAGTAAGTAGTTAAAAAAGTAATAACTCAAAAAAAAAAAACTCTTTTCTACTATATTTAGTTTTCCTTTTAAAACATTGTTAACATTTCTTTACAATTAAATTTTAGTTTTAATAATTAGTTTGGGAGCTACTTATAATTAATAAATAATTTTAAAAAGAAACTCAAAAAAATACTCTTTTCTACTATATTTAGTTTTCTTTTTAAAACACTGTTAACATTTCTTTACAATTAAATTTTAGTTTTAGTAATTAGTTTGGGAGGTAGTTATAATTTGTAAAATTCATTTAGTTTACTAAAGAATCTAATAATATCTATATTTTATTATATATATATATATATATATATATATATATATATATATATATAATGTTGAACATCTTTTCAATTAATATATTTGTTTATAATTTATAGACATGTAAAGAGGAAAAAGAGAATCAATTTAAATAAATAATAATAAAGACCTAGTAGTAGTGCATACTCAAATGATTAGAGTTAAGAAAAGAAAAGATAGGTAGTAAGAAGTTCATCAAAGAGGACTATAATTTTTTCATCTAAATGAAGTGGAAAACAACAAGGGTAATCATAAAACATCTTCACGTCAGTATACCCCAAAAACATTGACTCAAGAAATTGAATTTTCACATGCATTACGAAGTATCTTAGTCAAGAGCATTGAAGGTGAGGGGTTATCATCCAAAATACAATTTTCACTTAGTAATGCACAAATTGATAGTCAACCCAGAAACCTACCATAGAAAACTTGAATCTAGATTTTGAACAGCACAATCTTCATTCCATCAGCTAACTTTAACATCTCCAAGTTAAGTGTAGACTATGTATCTTCTTATCTAATCAAAAATTCAAATTAGTCAACAATATCTGAATCTTTGACATAATTATGCAACCTTAGAATGCAACTTATACACATTTAGTCATAACAAGTATCATTCAAAAATAACCACAACCTAACATGAGTGTAAACCCTTTCAAATTAAACATCAAATCATTCGATTAAATTATAAACATTAACATATATTTCAAGAATAAAACATAAAAAATTAGTAGTTGTGTTTTTGCCTTGTTAGATCCGGGCATGACATTAGTGTTTATCAAGTTTCTTAGTGCACACCAAGTTCGACAATGGTTACCAAGTTCAAGTTACAATAATGTGAATCCAATGTTGACCGAGCCACACAATATCAACCAAGTGATTCAATTTATACCAAGCTCAGAGTGATAGCATTGATTGAGTTATACGGTGTGAATCAAATTGTTTAGTTTATATGTCAAGTTTTACAGTATTCACCAAGTCACCAGTGCAGACTGAGTTTAGATTACTTGGAAGTGATCAGTATAGACCAAGCCTCTATGTCTATCAAGTGCATGATGATTTCGAGCATTGACAGTGGATGTCAAGTATCAAAACCTCACTAAACTAGTCTTCAGAACTCGAGTTCCTACAGTTGGACCAACTTTGTGTATTTTGTGTAAATTTGTATTATAGCTGACTTAGTTAATTTGGAATTTGGATTGGTATATATACAATGTATTATACCACATCCAGATATGATGGTGAGATATATGAATTAAGCTAAAAAGAGAAAAAGTGTGAAGTAAAAGGCTACAACAACATAAGGAGAAACAAATATTTATTTCTCATAGCAAGGTGATTATTGCACTCAAAGGAATCTCATTCTACAAATCAAGTTGCAAATCAAAGATCAACCACTATTTCATCTTGACATGTGGAATAGTTAAATCCTTTCACAAGGATGACTTAACAATCTTTTGTAAATATCTTTACCGAGTGCATACTTCATTGTATGTTTGTAAATCTTTTTGCAAGGTAGACCTAACAGTCCTTATTGCTCCTAATAGGGAAGATCATTAGAAGTGATCAATGTAAGCCTTAACAGACTAACTTTATACCACAATACTAAATCTTGTAGGTATCATCCCCACACCAATTTTACTTTCTATTTGGAAGGTTTCTAGGTCACCATATTGTGTGTAAAAGTGTTATGAAAGTTTTAATGCTTTCATTTTCTCATGCATACAATTAGATCATAATACACATGAAGGATTAATTGGTAAATAAAGATTGAGTTTTATTGGTTATTGATTTACACCTCCCCTCTTAGTAACTTAGCATATCATTTATATTTCTAACACACATTATGTCAAAGAATACAGAAGCCAAGTAAAGAGCAATAGATATAGATATTGAATTCTAAAGAACAAAATGTAGAAAGAGATAGCAAGTACTAAATGCACAGCCTAATAGCGATTATACTGAACACTAGGAGAGAGAGGCAATATCAAAACTCAAGAAGAGTACTCCTAGTGGTGATATCAGAAATCAAGAAGAGTAACAACATCAAGAAACATAGATAGATCAAGAGAAAACAAAAAAAATCAATAATATGGTCCTGAGAAAAATTTAGCTACAATAAGTGATGATAGAGTATTTCTAAACCCTCAAGATTGACATTGAAATGAGGTGAAGGGAATGCAAAAACAAGAAAGATATGAGCGATATAGAAAAATCCATGATGATAGATAAGAAATTAGAACCAAAGAGCGACCATAAGAAAGTGATAAAACACCTCAGTTTGACTAGAGTTGACCAAGAAGGATAAAGTATGCAAATTAGGTCAGATCAAGTAGAAAGATGCATGATTTAGAAGTGAAAGATGTGAATTAAAGGAGGTACAAAGTGCAGAAATGATGAAGATATGGAGAAATGAAGATGACCCAATGAATATTCATAGATTAGACCCCAAAAGGTTAGCTAACT
Source organism: Cupressus sempervirens (assembly GCA_028749045.1). Classification (NCBI taxonomy): domain Eukaryota; kingdom Viridiplantae; phylum Streptophyta; class Pinopsida; order Cupressales; family Cupressaceae; genus Cupressus; species Cupressus sempervirens. The sequence goes on from CM053790.1 coordinate 368,284,319, forward strand.
ACATAGAAGAAGGTAGAATTTTAAAATGTGATTTTGACCATCAAGATGGAATCAAATTTTGATTTTGATCTTGAAAATGAATCTAGTATGTTAAAATTAGAGCAAAAGGTTAAATAGATGTGAGAATAGGGTAGAAAAGAGATGAAAAAAAGTGAAGAGAAGATGACAAGGTATGATCAAGAAGAAGAGAAGATGGACATGGTTAGCTGACATGTTCATTAAAGGTGAAGCTCTCTTTGTATGTAAAATAAAAGACTAAGCTAGAATGAGCCTACAATGCAAGATAATATGCAAATTGGTTTACTTACAATGGATGCAAAACATTTAGATTCTAACTTCATCATTGAGAATTATTAGGGACATCAAAAGATCATACACTCATCACTAGTATAACTATGAGGATATGAATATGATCCATGTCGGATAGAAATGTGGAAATCCAACCTAAGCGTCAAAGACATGTAGGTCAAGATGACTAATGCAGTTAGATTCCCTAAGTTTAGTATAGAAATATCACACCAGTATCAAGGCATAAGCACCAAGATAACCTCTAAGTATAGTCTTGCAAAAATAGAAAAGGATGATACATTATAAGTCAAACTATCAAGAAGGAAAATCATGAATTCTCTAAACACATTAGACTAGAAAAGTATACCCACAAGAAGAAAGAAAGTAAGCATGCCCCCTTCCCCCAATCTTCTAGTCCATGAAATTGCTGAAAGACTATTAGGGAGGGAACACTTGGCAAAGAAATCATCATAAACAACACAAAAAATGATAAATTTCATCATACCTCAGTGAGTTTTATTGTTTAAGTGCATATGTGAATGTCACATGGCCATTTTTTCAATACTTGAATTTGATAGTGACAAATATTGTAGCATTTTATATTGTATGTAGACTATCTAAACAGTGTTGAGAAACACTTGATGTCAACGGGGGTAGTGCTAGGAAACACTATTTTGTATGAGTTGCCAAAGAAACCTTGATGCAAAAGGAGACCCTTATAAACTAAGCAATTGTGCCCCCTAGATGTGGACAAGAGATACTTCCAAGCTAGGAAATGTGTTGTGGAGTGAATGAGTGAGAGTAGTAGACATAAGTGCAAGGGTCTCAAGTAGCCCCTGTTTCTTGGTTTTCAACTCTTGGTAGATTTTTCTGATTTTTATTTTATTTTCTTAGTTTTTTGGTGGTACATCAAAGCTCCTATTGCAAGGACTTTGCATAGATGATCATTTTTATAGGACATTTTCTAATTTCCCTTTTTGTTCCCTATTTTGCTAATTTATGGGATTTTCTCAAAGCACAAGTCCATCAACTTGGAATTCACAAGGATGAACCTTTTTATTGTAGGTAGTATAAATACATTTTTGATAAGCCCTCATATGATCAAAAGAAGCCTTGTGGTTCTCATCAAGGGTTTATAGCTCTTGTACCCTCATATCCATGTTGTCTTCATCAGTTATCAACCCATGTAGGGAGACTCGTAGTGAGGGAATCTTGACTTCTAAGGGTAAGACAACCTCAAAACCATAGAATAACCAAAAAAATTTAACCCCTGTAGGTGTACGTATGGTGGTCCTATAGGCCCATAGTGACAAATTGATCTATAGGTGCCAATATTTACCTAATTTATGGATCATTTTGTGTAGGATTTTGAGAAATGTTTTATTAGAGTTGTAATGCCTATTGCTAGTTGAATTTTCTTATCGTATTTCCAAATTCTTTGAGGC